>JAPMUY010000138.1:0-13930 GCA_026901105.3 Galaxias olidus | reverse complement strand
TATGAAAAAATTTAATAATGGAGGCCAGTATTTTCTACATTAAGACAAATCAGTTTGCACTGTTGAAAGAAAGATTGAGGAAAGAGTTGGTGTATTTCTTCATCTGCCATGTTTCCCCTGGTGGCTTGATTTATCATTGCATGCTAGATCACACCCACACAATAAGTACCACTTTGTTTAATTGTAAACTATTTGGTTTCCAGTGATTATTAGAACGAGATGTTTCATTATCACAAAGGCAACTGAAGTATAACATGTAGTTTAAGATGAGTGTGTGAACAAAAAGAGATGTGTAGCTCCTATAATCCAGATTATGAAAAAGTCTTATTTTGAAGCACTGTTTTTATAGCACAAAAATGTTCAATTGTATTATCAAATCCAAAAGATTGTAGCATACAATTATGAGAATTTCTTTTTAACAATATCAATTGTGTGACCATTACAAAATGTTAACATCAGCATTAGTAAAACACGGCTATGGAGAAATGCATGAGCATATAGCGATTCTTAAAAACGTAATAAGATAAAACAATTACAATTTTATTTTCCTGTATGAGGTTCCCATCAGCTTTATACTGTATGCAACAGAAAACATTTATTCTCAGCTGAAGCAAAGCATTATGTATGAAAACGATTACATTGATAATACAAAAAACTGCTTATTGCAAAAGCACAGCAATATGATTTATGATTTATTTTGCTGTAAAAAAGTTGCTGAAGTGGAGATTCAAATTTTTCCAGAACCTGAGTGGTTTGGACTTTATGATGGATTATTCTCCTGAAAATAAAGCAAGTCTTTCTGTGTATCCCATTGCAAAAAAAGAATCAAGATCTCAAACACATTCTAAAGAGTGTGAAATGAAATCATCCAGAAAATTATAATAGGTCATGTGGGTGCCAGCCATTGTGTCTGATATATCTTGTATCCTCCATAACAAACTTCTTACCATCTCCGACAGCTAACAGTTGGCCACAGCAGAACAATTGGAGATAGCTGTGAAAGTCGAATAGAGGCACAGCCTTTTAATCATGCTCCAGTTAAAACCTCTAAATGACAGTTTTTGGACATTGGACATAACTATTCTCTCTATTTTTAATATTAATGCCTGTTAGATGGCACCAGAAAGAGAGATTATGATGGATTTGGTCAGATTAATGATAGCATCCCGTAGCATCCATGTTAACCCTCAGAACCCCAATCCCAGCGATGGGATCAAAAATGCATGTTGTCTTTTAAAAAATCCCAACATTTATCATTTTAAAAAATCGGCTAAATTACATCATACCCAGAAACTTTAAGAACAGCCGTTCTCGTCGGACTCTAGACTTTCACAACGATTATCTTCCGTCAAAAAACACCCAGAAATGGCTTGGGGTTCTTAAACTACCATAGAACCCAACACATTTATAGCATCATGTAGCATCCATGTTAAACTACAATAGAACCCAATACATTTATAGCATCATGTAGCATCCATGTTAAACTACCATAGAACTCAATACATTTATAGCATCATGTAGCATCCATGTTAAACTACCATAGAACCCAACACATTTATAGCATCATGTAGCATCCATGTTAAACTACCATAGAACCCAATACATTTATAGCATCCCTTAGCATCCATGTTAAACTACCAGAGAACCCAATAAATTTTTAGCATCGTGTAGCATCCATGTTAAACTACCATAGAACCCAATACATTTATAGCATCATGTGGCATCCATGTTAAACTACCATAGAACACAATACATTTATAGCATCGTGTAGCATCCATGTTAAACTACCGTAGAACACAATGCATTTATAGCATCACTTAGCATCCATGTTAAACTAGCAGAGAACCCCACCATCTCAGCAGCCTGTGAAGTCTCTCACCTGATTTGTCAGGAAGTGTGTCATAAACAGGATTGACAGTGGAGAGGTCTAGAGAGGCGTATGTGTCTCCAGTTGTTCCTTGGTTCCTGTTCTCCTTTAAGGGTTCAAATAATAAATAAAACAAAGCCCAATGATGTACGTTATTTAACATGGGAAATGAAGTGTAATAAAACCTGAATGGAAACAGTTAACGTACCGTTAGTTTCCTGGACAACCTGTTGGAAAACATATTTACAATATTTTCACTTGTAATAGTCAGTGGCCACCTCACTTTTTTATGAATTCAAATAAAAACATGTGTTAAAATAACTCACTGTTTATATTTGTAAACACAGATCCCAACAGTAATAAGATACAGACACGCCATTGTAGAAATGATGATGAAGCACAGGATCAACATATTGTCCCATTCTGAATAGAAAGAAAAAAAAACTATGATTACACTTGACTATTACTTAGATTTTTCTACTGTCAACTTTAAAAACATGTACTGATTATATCCTATCACCTCTCTGTTTTGAACAAAACACGGTGCTACTTAAGTAAAAGGTTGTGTAGGGACTATCTTGTGTAAAACAGATATTTTTTTAAACGGTCCAAATTTCACCGTATGAAGAATGAAATACTTCCGTTTCATGATCACAATAGCAGTGTTCACAGATTGATCTTCTCCACACCGGTTCTTTGCCAGACAACAGTAATTTCCTTCATCACCTTTAGTCATCTTCCCGAAGTAATAATTCTCTCCATGACCAGTTGTAACAGTCTTTCCTTCACCAACTCTGTACCAGGTGTAGTTGTCCACTGCTGGGTTGGCATCACTGCTGCAGGTCAGAGTCACAGAGCTGCCCTCTAACACTGGACCAGGGGGACTGACTGATACTGACGTGTTCCTGGGGGCATCTGATGAATAATGTAAATGATAGATAAATATCCCTGCATTTGTCATAAGCATTATACATACAATAATGTACATAAAACGGAGTCGACAATCTTACAAAGAACACTGATGGTCAAACTTGTCTTTGCTGAAAGGTTAGTGCCAGCTTGTTGTTGGTAGCTAGCAGTACAGGATATATTCAGTCCATTATGGAGATATGTAGCAGTGAAGGTCAGGACAGAGGTCATGATGTTAGATTGAACTGTGTTCTCCAGGCTGTCACCCAGTGAGGGGGTCCAGGTCAGAGATGGGGGAGAGTGGGACAGAAGACTGCAGCAGAACAGTTCAAACTCACTGAGGTCCCCTCCTTCACATTCACACTAGATGGAGTTAGACTGGGCTGGGGAGGAGATGCTGATACAAAAAGAGAGAGTAATGTTAGCATTGTGAGAAGTGGAGCGGGAAGTAGAGGGTTTCAATGAGATGTGGTGGAGAGATTATCACCATAAATCAAATCAAAAGACAATTTCAAGTACTGTCTTACCTTTGACTGTTATCTGGACAGGCAGATACTGATAGTTCCATTTTAAAGCGTTGTTACACTGAATTCTGAAGAAGTAATTCCCACTTTCAGCAGCAGTTATGCCATTTAGAACCGTTGTACAATTGTTCTGTGTTAAATCACCAGTTTTGGTTCCTTTAGAGTTGGTTTGACTGGAGTCAAATACAGTTGTTTCAGAACTGTAAGAGTCCTTCTTCCATACTCCAATGCATTCAGTATTTAAATTCTTCCTATATTTCTCATCAATTGTAAAAGAGCAGGGTATGGTCACACAGGATCCACTTAGAGCCTCTATATTCTGAGGCATTGTGGCTTTCCAGTCCTGACACATCTCCTGGAACACACAGTACAATTGGTCAGTGGTAGAAACTGAACACCTCTCCCAGCTTATCAACACTGACTAGTGATGACATATGATATTTTACCTTGCAGCAGGCAGCCAATGAGAAGGAGTGTCTGCGCTCTAGCCATGCTGAGGCTGCAGAGAGAGGATGGATGGTTCACTGAGACTGAGTGGTGCTGAACAGAGTAGATACTTTAGTTTAGTTAGCTTTTTTCAAATCCTGTTTGTACCACGTGACATCTGTTGTAAAATATACAAGTGATGCAATAATTCGATAAAACGCAGTCATTACACTTCAGATAATTACAAAAAACACGTTTCAATAAAAAATAAAAACTGCAGCCCAGACTGCACAGTGAAAACTCGTCTGGAGTATGTAATCGTTAACAAGTTCTGTCTGACTTCCCCCTTCTGTTACTTTGCATGTCTGCTATTCCACACCGATCAGTAACATCAAGTTAGATAAATGCATTTCAATCCTATGTTTGCCAACAATAGTTTTTTAAGCTCATCAACTCACTATCATGACAAATTGCTTTGTGATTTTATGACGGATATTACTGTTTCATATCACAATGACATTCTGAGACTTCCAGCTATCACAGTCCTGTTTTGAAATATCTAACAGTTCTTTGTAATGCCTTTCTCAGTACTGAACGTTGTTTTATTTCTTACTATTGTATTACTTTAGTTAAATATATAAAATAATCTTACTTACTGAAAATGAAGTAAAAGTACGTACTGAGTATGTTAGAAATGGCACATTTGAGGAAAAGATGTTTTGTTAGCCGCTATCTTCCACTAACTGTCTTTAAGGAGGAACTTGAAGGACAGTTAGCATGAGAGAGATGTGTACTGTTTAAACTAAGGTTAGAATTACTACATGAAAAACCCTTTGGTTCTTCCTTTTTGTTCAGTTGAACTATTAACATTTCTATTTTTTCAACGTTTTCCTTTGTTAGTAATTGTGCTTGAAAAAAGGAAGAATTCGTCATTAAATTAAATTTAATCTCATTGTTCCCTTCTGACTTAAAGCAAGTTCTATAACCTCTTATACTGCGCTTCTAAAGGTCAATCATTACTGTTTCATTGCATTGTGCTTGTTGCCTGTTCCTTCTGCACACTATTTAGGTATCAAAGATAGAGCTTACATTATAAATCGATTTCACACAGATAGTATGAGTCATTCATAATAAAATGTTATTATTTGATGACATTTACAGGCCATACAATTATGAGAAATCATTTCAAACAATATTCATTGGGAGTTTTATAACATTACAAATTGTAAACATCAGCATTCGTAAAACACAGTTTTGGATAAATGCATGAGTCTAGTAAGTGATTCTTGAAAAATTAATAAGATAAAACAAAGAATCTTTTATTTTCCTCCATGAGCCTATCCTCAGCATTATAATGTTTGCCACAAAATACATGAATGCTACGTCTCAAATCGCACACTACAATTTTTTTCTTTTTAGTAGATACTTCAGCTGCACTTGCAAAGTTTGTCCTGTTGCATGCATTTTGGCATACTGCATTTGACATGGTATGTATTGGGGTATACTACATCTTTTTCTGGCTTACTATATAGTATGGTAGCTTGGGTATTGAGACGCAGCATCATTCTTAGCTGGGGAATACATTATGGATGAAAATGATGACATTGATAATACAAACAATTGTTCAAAGCAAAATCACAATAAAATTATTCATGAAAAGAATTGAAAAAATTGTTGCTGAACTGGAGCTTGACTGTTTCCTTAAACAACTTGAGAGGTTTGAACTCCATCTTTTATGACGGATTATTGTCCTGAAAATAAAACAAGAACAGCATTGTAGCTCATTTATCAAAAAGAATGAAAGATTTACAACAGAAGGGGCCGATTGTGAAAAGATGAAAATCACAAAAATGTAAACGTGTAATTTTTTACCAGCCAGTGTAATGTCTGATATCTTGTATCCTACAGAAGAAACTGCATGCCATCTTTTTTGGTTCATCCACACCATAGAACCCCACCATCTCAGCAGCCTGTGAAGTCTCTCACCTGATTTGTGTGAAGTGTTTCATAAACAGGAGTGACAGTGGAGAGGTCTAGAGAGGCGGATGTGTCTCCAGTGGTGCCTGGGTTCCTGTTCTCCTATAAATGGTTAAAATTATCAATATTAGGCAAAAGAGGTCTTATTACAAATACATTTATATAGATGGAAAAAAAGTTTCAAAGAGCTTGAAAGGAAACAGTTGACGTACCTTTAGTTTCATGGACAACCTGGCACAGAAATACATTTTAATAGTCAGCGACAAGATTACTCGTTTTGTTGGTGAATTGAAGAAAGAAAGAAAGAAAGAAAGAAAGAAAGAAAGAAAGAAAGAAAGAAAGAAAGAAAGAAAGAAAGAAAGAAAGAAAGAAAGAAAGAAAGAAAGAAAGAAAGAAAAGGTTTGTTGATACAACTCACTGATTGATTTTGAAAACACAGATCCCAACAGTCATGACACATAGACCCACCATCACAGATAGGATGAGAATGTATGGGATCAACGCATTTTCACATTCTGAAATCAAAACAAGATTACCCTCAACATTGCATTATTACTTACATCAACATTGTTTCAATGCCAACATTTAACACTTTGACAGGTTAAGTCCCAGCACAGCTCTGTCTTTAAAGAAACACAGTGTGACTTGTGAGAGAGGCTCTGTATATCAAGTGTAAGGAAATGTTGTTTTATTACATGCAATTATAGTTAACATTACTGTAGCAGCCAATAACGCAATAGCTGCCGATAATGTAATAACTGCCAATAACTTAATGATTTTCCCGTTCTGAATGTAATAAAAGCCGATAATGTAATAACTTACCAATAATGTAATAAAATGTCTGAACCAATAACGTAATAACTTTTTTCCCATAACGTAGTAAGTTATTACATTGTCGGCTTTTATTACAGTAAGAATGGGACAATTATTACGTTGGCAATTGGCAGTTATTATCGACAGTTATTACGTTATTGCTAACCAACAAGACATGTCTCGTCAATGAAACACTTACTTTTTGTGTTAAAAATGTCAGATTTCACAGACTGCTCTTTGCCAAGCTTGTTCACTGCCACACAAAAGAAAGCATCTTGATCTTTGTTGATTTTACTGATGTCATATGTCTTCCCAGAGCCAACAAGAAGAGTGTTTCCATGATAAACTCTGCACCAGGTGTACATGTTTGTGGCTGGGTTGGCATCACTGCTGCAGGTCAGAGTCACAGAGCTGCCCTCTATTACTGGACCACGGAAACTGACTGATATTGACGTGTTCCGGGGGGCATCTGATGAATAATATAGATGACAGTTGAAGATATCTGCATATTCATCATAACGGGTAGTAAGCCACAAAGCGAAAAAAGGATCTTACAAAGAACATCAATGATCAAACGTGTCGTTGCTGAAAGGTTAGTGCCAGTTTGTTTTTGGTAGAGAGTGGCGCAGGATATCCTCATTCTATGATGGCAGTGGGAAGCAGTGAAGTTCAGAACAGAGGTCATGATGTTAGTTTGATCTGTGTTCTCCTGACTGTCACCCAGTGAGGGGGTCCAGGTCAGAGATGGGGGGAGAGAGGAACAGAAGTGTTACGTCCCCTCAGCTGTATGGCTAATCTAGGGCGCTGAAGGACCGAACATTTACCAGAGTATGCCGTGTGGTGGTGAACTGTGGACAAACACAAACCAAGAATGTAAAAGCAAAATGTATTTATTTACAGGGACAAACAAAAAGGGATACCACGGCAACACGAACGGTGCCAAATCAAAGAAACAAACAAAAGAGCTAAGCTGAATACAACACGCTTGCTGTCAAAACGTACACGGGGTGGCACCGCTCCTAAACTAATGTTTCTAACCAGAGACTACACTACGTGTGTAAAATGTACACCCTCGAAACTAGCCGCGCTCCGGGAGAAAATAAACCACAGTACCGAGTACTGGTAATATTGGGGGGGGAAGGTAAAGAACAAAAATAAACACTGTATAATATACAGGATCAAAACAGGCAAGGGGAAAAACCAAACAAAAGTTATATCTAACACAGAAACTAAGGAAGGGTCGAATGGGGAAATGTAAACCAACTGAGGAGCTATAGGACTAGTTAGCACTCGCTAACAAATGAATAGACAGACGAGACAATCGGGATAAACCCTCTAGCTAACAAACGAAACAGAACACCAAAGCTGAACACCAACACACATACCTTCCTAAATGAGAGCGAGCTCTAAACACATCGAACACATCGAACACATCGAACACAAATCTAATCTCGCTCTGACGAGACGGCGGGGAGAAGGGTTTAAAACTAGACGGATCGGCTCCTGATTGGTCCGTCAACAGATGGCTGATGGTGTGTGATGAGGGGGAGGGAACCAATGGAACACAGGCGGCAATGCTGAATGAAGGGAATAGCGAAGGGGAAGGGAAGACAAAAATACACATACACACATACACAATGTGTTGGGTGGCCGTAACAGAAGACTGCAGCAGAACAGTTCTAACTTACTGAGGTCCCCTCCTTCACATTCACACTAGATGGAGTTAGACTAGGCTGGGGAGGAAATGCTGAAAAATAGAGACAACTATTAAAATAACACAATAGTTGTAGGGAGGGGGGTATTGAATGGGGTGGGAAAAGGGAGGGGAAGTTGGTAGGGGGATCTTGTGTTGTATAATATGACTGTAGGTCCATAACTTTTGCATAAAATTGAATGGTATGTCAGCAAAGCGATCCATTTGAAACATGCTCGTGGGAAAATATTCTCATCCCTGTATTTACGTATCAAAGATAATTTCTAGTTCTGTCATTACTTTGACTCTTATTTGGACAGACATATTCTTGAAGTTCCATTTTAAATCATTGTAACACTGAATGCTGAAGAAGTATTTTCCACTGCCAGCAGCAGGGATATCATTTAGAACCGTGGTACAATTACTCTGTGTTAAATCTCCAGGTATGGTTCCTTTAGAATTGGGTTGACTGGAATCAAATACAATCATTCCAGCATCACCCAATTTGTCCTTAATCCATACTCCATTGCATTCAGTATTTAAATCCTTCCTATATTTCTCATCAATTGTAAAAGAGCAGGGTATGGTCACACAGGATCCACTCAGAGCCTCTATACTCTGAGGCATTGTGGCTTTCCAGTCCTGACACAGAACTCCTGAAACACACAGTACAATTGGTCAGTGGTAGAAACTGAACACCTTTCCCAGCTTATCAACACTGACTAGTGATGACATGTGACATTTTACCTTGTAGCAGGCAGCCAATGAGAAGGAGTGTCTGAGCTTCAGCCATGCTGAGGCTGCAGAGGGGTAAATCAAGGTTCTTTACAGTTATACTACTATAAGAAGTACCAACAAGCAACCTCTCTGGTTTTAAACTCAGATTTGAGATGTATAATATAGATGATATTTTTACAAAATATTTTATCATTTTTAAGGTCTAAATTTGTTGCAGTCTACTGTATTTGTTTTGTCTGTGACGGTTCATGCTGATGTGTGGAAGTGTCTCTTTCTATCCGTGTGTACTGTAATGTGTGTTTGTGTATTTATGTTGTATACTGAATACGCATTCATATATTTGGGTACTAACACATATTTGAGAGTACTACTCTGTGTCACACTTTTACAGCAGAATACTGTGTCTTGCACTCTGAAAATGCAAAAGTGTTTTTCATTTATCATATTAGTGTGTAGTTGGTGCTTATTGCGCTTATTCATTTGATGTGTATAGTTTTTCTTCTAAAACACAGATACCAAAAAGTGTGCTTTTTCAAGAGATACCTAATGTTTTGCATGTTGTGTGTGTGGTTTTGGAAATGAGCCATGTTTTCAGAAATAGTGGTACTGCAATTTTTCATTTTGACACGCTTGGCAAATGGATGTCCAATTACTTCATCGTTCAGAGGTTCTGTTTGACTTCCTCCTTCTACTGCATTTTCACCACACACAAAACGCCTGCTATGCCACACTAGCAGAGATGTAAGGTTTACCATAACATTTCCAGAAAAATACATTCAAATCCTTTTTTAAGTACACAATAGCTTTTGAAGTGTCCAGTTCTAATCATTCCAAATTGAATTTCAATCAACACTTCTGACATGACATTCTGACCTGCTTCTGGCTTTCAGAAAATTATTTTTGAATGCCTTGCTCGATACTAAGTTTACTTTATTTATTTCAGAATTATTGTCTTAGTTTAATGTGTAAAATACGATCAGTAAATGTACTTACTGAGTTTGGTGGAACATGCACTCTTGAGGAGAAGAGGTTTGGTTAACCGCTGTGCTCCACTGACAGTGTCTTTGAGGAACTAGACATTAGGTGGTGAGCGTGAAAGAGAGCTGCACTGTTTAATCACAGTCATATTTTTTAAACAACTTACATTTCTTTTTGAATACCTTGTTTCAAACTGAGCAATATTTAAATAAATACAGTTTAATTGTGTTACCTGAATTTTTTAAGTAAGTGTGTAGGTACTTACTGAGTTTGATGGAACATGCACTCTTGAGAAGAAGAGGTTTGGCTAACCACTGTGTTCCCCTGAGAGAGTCTTTGAGGAACTACAAACAGGGTGGTGAGTGTGAAATCGACTTACCCAAGAACCCATCCTTAATTCCGTATTTTTTGTTTAGTGGGTAAAAATGTACATTTGTTTTTATTCTATTTTTCCTTTTCAATAGTGTGCTTTTGACATTAGTATTCATCATTAAATTAATACAAAATCTCACTGACTTCCTTCAGTACTAATACACCTTACATTATATAACTTTCAAGATTATCTTATAACTTGAAGCCTTATATAGTATAACATTGTATAAAACAACCTGAGTATAACCTTGAAGCTCAAAACTGTTAACTTTAAGGTCGAAAACCCTGGTTTATGGTGTATCAACAACCCAGTTCAAGGGTTGTTATGGTCTCTCATAAAATCTAATACTGATTATAAATATAATAATTTTTTATGATTCAATAGCAACAAAGTTCTTCATAATCAATCAACCTCTAAATCTTTTTGAATAATATGTCAAAATCTCTTCTGGAGCAGTATGTTTGAAGTCCAGCTGCTGACCCTCTGGAAGACAGTGGGAACAATCCTGTGTCCATTCAGACTCAGTGTTCTCAGACTCAGTCATTTATTTAGACTAAATGTGTTTGTCTTTTGCTCCAACAAAGAAAGATGTGTATTAAAGTGTTACTTTTTAGTATTGCACTGTTTATTTTATTGACAAAGCTGGACCTGAATACTATTGTGTTGATTTTATAATAACTCCAGCCAGAGTTTAGTTGATAGTTTTGTTAAAAGCAAGATTTTTATTTATATATACAGTATATTTCTTTCTACTTTGCATGACAAACATTTTTTCTAATAACATTACAACAAATATACATGGTGTTTATGAACAAACTAAAGGCAAACCAATATTACCAATATTGTAATACAAAATCTGCAAAAATATATTGAATATTTAACATATCACTAACAGAATCTTCAAATATAATTAAAGGATCAAACCAGATGAGTATAGAGACAAATGCTATAATACTATAATACAAAAGACAACATTGTCTACTGTGTGCATACATCAAAACCTCCATTATATCCTATTTGTTATTCTTCTTTTTAAAGTTAACCGTGGCATACTCACTATTCATGGAGTTCTCTTCACCTTTTTTGTGAACAAGTTCATCATAGACAATCCCTACCTCTAATGACCTACTCAAATGCTTTCTGCCTATATTTCCCAGTTCACACCTCTCTTCCTCCTGGCAGGAGTCAGTAGACGGCACAGCACCCACAGAATCTGGTCTTTTTTGTGCCTCCGATTTCTTCCTCTTCTTCCAAATAACGGAGGAGTACAAAACCTCATCGTTGTCGTCATCTTTTTCGGTGTCTTTGTCAGACGCGGGTTTGTCGACGGAGGGTTTGGAATGAGACGCGGAGTCTTCTCCGCTGGCAAGCCCTTGGTTTTCTACAGGTGCCTCTCTCGGTGCCATGCTGTTCACGTAGATGTCTTCCTCCGGTGCACCCTGACAAAAAGAGTGAACGTGCCATCAGATCCAAACTGTCATTGCATTACCGATCCCTTTGTAAAAACATATTGTATGAATTGAGACTCACCTCTGCAAGAGCTTTGTTCACAACTTTGTCACTGTTTTTAGTTTTGGTCTGACGTCGGTGCGGAGTACACTTCCTAAAAAGAAATCCTCATAATTCCTTTTGAAAAGTAAAATATTTTTAAACCATTGTATTACTGGGTAAAAACCTATTTCACATTGATCCACAAACCTCAGGATACACAGTACAACACAAAGTGTCACTCCTATTGACGGCAGAGCCACTGCAGTGACAAGCATTGGCAAAGGCAATTTACCTAGAGACGGACACAAAAATATATATGTAGTTTATTATAATTTTTTATGGACTCTTTACTCCTTAGAAAAAACTTGAAATTTTGTTTTTGTTTTCTAGATCAATCCAATAAATTAGATTCAGTGTGTGTACTTTGACATCTTATCATAAGATGTTTCCTTCCTAGTAAAACAGATTCAGAATGGGTCACTTCATCTTTAAATGACAAAATAAGTTTATGATTAAAGAACTGTTGAAGGATAATAAGGGAGTATAAAAAGGAGCAATAATGATAGGTCACTTACGTCCAACGTTTATTTTCGTTGTCCCTGATTTACCTTCTCCATGATGATTCTGGGCAACACAAAAGTACTCCCCGCTGCTGTTGAAAGTTAATGAGAGATTACGTTCAGAGCCCACAGTACTATTTTGAGTCCCATTCAGTCTGTACCAGGTGTAGTTGTCCACTGGTGGGTTGGCGTCACTGCTGCAGGTCAGAGTCACAGAGTTGCCCTCTAACACTGGACCAGGGGGGCTGACTGATACTGAGGTGTTCTTTGGGGCATCTGATGAATAAAAGGCATGGGATAGAAGCTGAATTTTTGGTTTTTGTTTTAAAACATTTAACAGTAAGACACAAATCTGTGTAGGATCTTACAAAGAACACTGATGGTCAAACTTTTCTTTGCTGAAAGGTTAGTGCCAGCTTGTTGATGGTAGCTAGCAGTACAGGATATATTCAGTGCATTATGGAGTGGTGTAGCAGTGAAGGTCAGAACAGAGGTCATGATGTTTGTTTGAACTGTGTTCTCCAGGTTGTCACCCAGTGAGGGGGTCCAGGTCAGAGATGGGGGGAGAGTGGGACAGAAGACTGCAGCAGAACAGTTCAAACTCACTGAGGTCCCCTCCTTCACATTCACACTAGATGGAGTTAGACTGGGTTTGGGAGGAGATGCTGACACAAAATAGAGAGAAGTTATTTTAGCATTGTGAGAAGTGGAGCGGGGAGGTAAAGGAAAGAATTTCAATGAGATGTCAGCATGGAGAGATTATCATCATAAATCAAATCAAACAGACAATTTCAAGCACTGTCTTACCTTTGACTGTTATCTGGACAGGCAGATACTGATAGTTCCATTTTAAATTGCTGTTACACTGAATTCTGAAGAAGTAATTCCCACTTTCAGCAGCAGTTATGCCATTTAGAACCGTTGTACAATTGTTCTGTGTTAAATCACCAGTAACAATTCCTTTAGAGTTGGTTTGACTGGAGTCAAATACAATTGTTTCAGAACTGTAAAGTCCTTTTCCATACTCCAATGCATTCAGTATTTAAATTCTCCCTATATTTCTCATCAAATTGTAAAAGAGCAGGGTATGGTCACACAGGATCACTTAGAGCCTCTATACTCTGAGGCATTGTGGCTTTCCAGTCCTGACACAAGAACACCTGAAACACGGGAACAACTGGTCAGTGGTAGAAACTGAACACCTCTCCCAGCTTATCAACACTGACTAGTGATGACATATATTTTACCTTGCAGCAGGCAGCCAATGAGAAGAAGTGTCTGAGTTCCAGCCATGTTGAGGCAGCAGAGAGAGGATGGGATGTTCACTGAGACTGAGTGGTGCTGATGAAAGAGTAGATTGTTAAGTTATATTTCAATTTAAAATAATTTTAATACCATATGACCTCTAGCATGTTTTCGCAATGCTGACTGTTGCCATTTCTGCAGATTTGATGCAACAACAATTCACCAATTGAATTAATTGGAGTCTACATGGTCCTCGGATGCAGGGGTCTGCAATACAGATCATTACAAGAAAATTCAATAAAAAAAAAGTGCTTCTGTTATGCAGCACAAAGTGGA
>JAPMUY010000137.1:135000-138070 GCA_026901105.3 Galaxias olidus | reverse complement strand
GGGCAGGGGGCAGGTACAGGAGCCCTTAGCTTAGCCCCATTGTGTGATGTAGCCCGGGCAGAGGGTAAGTACAGGAGCCCTTAGCTTAGCCCCACAGTGTGATGTAGCCCGGGCAGGGCAGGTACAGGAGCCCTTAGCTTATCCCCACAGTGTGATGTTGCCCGGGCAGGGCAGGTACAGGAGCCCTTAGCTTAGCCCCACAGCGTGATGGTGGCCTGGGCAGGGGGCAGGTACAGGAGCCCTTAGCTTAGCCCCATTGTGTGATGTAGCCCGGGCAGGGGGTAGGTACAGGAGCCCTTAGATTAGCCCCACAGTGTGATGTAGCCCGGGCAGGGGGCTTGTACAGGAGCCCTTAGCTTAGCCCCACAGCGTGATGTTGGCCTGGGCAGGGGGCAGGTACAGGAGCCTTTAGCTTAGCCCCACAGCTTGACCAGAACATGCTCTCCTGACTGAGCTATCCCGTTTCTGTTAAGTGGGGATGAAACATCTTTATTCACTCACTAAACCTTTTACTTAAACGACATGGTGACAATCTAGCTAAGCACAGGGACAGGGAAAACTGGGTCAGAACTACCCAGGTATGATCACAGTGTGGCCCAGATCAAGCCCACGACTGCTCCTTCAGTGAATGGTGTATATACCTAACTGCATCAAGCCAAAAAATTCCATACGGAAAACACCTCTCTCTATGTGCTGAGTCTATATCAAATCAAACAAGCATGAGATTTGTACTGACGCTTTCCTTTTATCCCATTCATCTTCAACTACAGACTGTCCGGTCCCTCTACTGACCTATGATAGGATGAACAGACTGTCCGGTCCCTCTACTGAACTATGATAGGATGAACAGACTGTCCGGTCCCTCTACTGACCTATGATAGGATGAACAGACTGTCCGGTCCCTCTACTGAACTATGATAGGATGAACAGACTGTCCGGTCCCTCTACTGAACTATGATAGGATGAACAGACTGTCCGGTTCCTCTACTGAACTATGATAGGATGAACAGACTGTCCGGTCCCTCTACTGAACTATGATAGGATGAACAGACTGTCCGGTTCCTCTACTATGAGAGGATGACTTAGACAGAACAACAATACTCCCCAGATACTCATTAAGAGTAGCATCACGAGTCAGGTAATCATGGTGTCTGACTGGCTGAGTGACTGAGTGACTGACTGACTGGCTGAGTGACTGACTGTGACTGACTGACTGACTGACTGACTGAGTGACTGACTGACTGAGTGACTGACTGACTGACTGAGTGACTGACTGACTGACTGAGTGACTGACTGAGTGACTGACTGACTGACTGTGACTGACTGACTGACTGACTGACTGACTGACTGACTGACTGACTTACTGACTAACTGGCTGACTAGCAGACTGACTGACTGACTGACAGATGGCAGGTCTGACATTGACCTAACTAAATTGTTAGGTGGGGCCACTAGACAGAAAGATCTTAACAGATGGACAGACGTCTAATCTAGCTACTGCACCGTAAAGATGAACCAATGGAAAACACATTATATAGACATTTGCATCCCACCTATAGAAATCTTCAAATTCTAGTAAACATAGGCACTGCACTTTTTGTTTTGTATGATGTATATTACCCAAACCTCCTCACGGCACTGAGTGCTTGTTTCATTCAGCTGGGCAACATTTCATCACGCTTGTACATATTACCAGGCACACTTATATGTTTTCTATATTTGGACCTTTCCTGTAAATAGAGAGATGTTGTATGCTTTGGCTGTGCTACTATATTAAAAGTGCAGTTTGATATCATGCATTTCAAATATGGTGTTTGTACCTCCTGTATTTTGCTTGTGATTTACACATGATTTTTCTAAAATATAAACTATATATAATATATGTATGTACTGTATATGCAAGAGTTGTACGAGAGATTGATGACAATGCACAGCTTTTGTTTGGGAGTTTGGAGGATAAATCTACCTGGGTTCTAGTTTGGAGGATAAATCTACCTAGATTTTAGTTCATTTTGAATGCCAATGGTGGTTTTGTCTCTCTAATTGTTACTTACTGAAGGAACTATGTTTGTGTTGAAATCCAGAGCGTGTTGCAGATCTCAGAGCTGTCAGTACCATTACAGCCTCTGCTCCTCAGCCTCTGCTGCATGATGGCTTACAGAAAAGGTTGGAATCACTTGACCCACTATTTTACTGTTTCAAGTGTTGTCTTGCTGATCAGTCACTTTGGACAAATAAATAAATGACTATGCTAGCCAACTAAAGACTTCATTAAGTTTGCCTATAAAGTCATTACCAACAAAAGTTGTTTTTTAGTTTTGTTATTTTTCATTATTATTTATAAATCTAAGATTTACTGTGTAACGTGTGGTAGTCTACTTGGGTGCCACAGAAAAACTGCCATGCTGTTTTATTCGTCATCGTAAATGTGTCTGCAAAAAGGAATGTGATTAGAAAGAGAAGACCAAAAAAGCCTCACCCCAGTACATTGAGATGATTTTTGGAGATAAATATTTTGTGCAAGTGTACTTTAACTGTACAGTCATAAGGCGCTGAGGGGTCTCTCTTATCCCTAGCTGTCAGGATATCAATTCAAAACACTGAATGTGATAGAACAGATAGTATCACTCAGAGAATTACAGATAGTATGACTATGCTGGGGCCATTGCCTTTTGCAGGGTGAGTCAAATCAAAAGGAATTCTTTTATGCGTTATCTCCA
This sequence comes from Galaxias olidus, assembly GCA_026901105.3. Classification (NCBI taxonomy): domain Eukaryota; kingdom Metazoa; phylum Chordata; class Actinopteri; order Galaxiiformes; family Galaxiidae; genus Galaxias; species Galaxias olidus. The sequence continues at coordinate 135,350 of JAPMUY010000137.1, read as the reverse complement.
TATGCAAAAGACGACACACAATTACTTTTTCAAAAACATTATTTATTGACCCCTCCACATTTGTTGCTGATTGAAATAGGTGCATTGAATGCTTGGACTTCTATGTACTAACCTTAAATGGCTCTGGAGCCGAATCTTACACTTGATTGAAGTTCAGCCGGCAGGTAGTTATGTCCACATATGTGTGTGGGGGTTTGAGGGTGTGTGTGTGTGTGTGTGTGTGTGTGTGTGTGTGTGTGTGTGTGTGTGTGTGTGTGTGTGTATGTAAACAGAATAATGTATATTCATTTGAAGCCAATGAATCTGTCTGTTGATTTACTAAAAACCCTGATGACATTTACACTCAATAA
>JAPMUY010000137.1:127500-132500 GCA_026901105.3 Galaxias olidus | reverse complement strand
CTTTTCTACACTGATCAGTGTCATTGCAATGAACATTTATTGTTACCTTAAATTAATAGTTAAATCTTGGGGCTTTGATTCCATTTTAAAACGTGTACGTTTAGCTTGGCTTGAGTCCAAAACACACAAAATGGTTTCTAATAATTTCCATACAAAAGTTTGATTAATTGATCAATTGTGGTTTTCTTTAGCGGTGCAGACTCGCGTGGGCGGGGGTAGCAACTTCCTCTTCTATTGGAGAGTATGTTATTTATACACAACATGTTTGCACACTTGCAACACTGAAACCTAACGTGGCTAACTGAAACGTTGTGAAAATGTTTGCAATCTATTTTGGGGTGTTTTTGTCTCCAGACATGGTAAAGAACACAAGTTTCTAATCAGACTGTTAGCATGCAGCAGATCAACTGGAGGTAAAAAAAACTATGTGGACGAGTCGGAAATAAGATGAAAACACAAAAATAAGATGAAACATTCCAGAAGTATTCCTTTAAAGGGGAGCCAACAGTTCCTGCTGCCCACACCTCTTTCATCAGCTGAACTGCTTGAAGCTGAGATGTCACTGGCCAGCTAACCCTCCCACACTAGTTCCCTGTGTCTGCAACCCCCCACAACAGTCAAGATTAACTTTCATCATGAATAATCTGCTGCATATTTGCCCAGCTAGCCTACATACTGGACTGAAAGGTCAGAAAAAGTGTTTTTATTTTTTTATGTCTTGCAGCTTCTTTACCACAGCCAGCACAGCTGTGTCCAACTCATTTGCCATCGGGCGCTCTTTTCAAAGTCTTTTTATTTCTGTCTCTTTAATTGTTAAGATGACTTTAATACAGAGAGCAGTATTATATATGTATATATGCAAATTGCAGTTGAAGTAGCAGGTGTTTTATCACTCAAACAGCACTGGGCCATATTGAACAACACATTTGGTAAATATGCACTGAAATGTCAAGAATGGTACTGCAATCAATCTAGTACCATACTTTCCCAATAGGTTAGTTTTTATTAAAAAAAACTTGTTTTTATCTGTGTTCGATTCTCCTTGAAGGACCTCAGGAATAACTGTGTTCGATAGCTACCTAGCAGGTTTCTGTGTTCGATTCTCCTTGAAAGATCAGGAAATAAACGGTAGAATAGTTGTCTAGCAGGTTATCGTGTTTTTAGATTCACTAAAACATCTGTCCGTCTCTTTGTTGTACAGTAGAGTGTGTGACCGGCTGTTCTGAGATCTGCCTCCTCACCTTTGGCTTGGCTCTTGGTCTTGGTGGGACAGGGTTTGGAGACAGAGATGGTGGGCTGACACTCTGCGTGGTACAGCGCCTTTTTCAGGGTGCCCGTACGCCTCTTGGCATTGGTGACAGAGTCACACTCACCCCAGTTCTCAAACTTATACTTGCAGTCAGCTGGGGAGGGAGTGAGGGAAGAGGAGGTGGAGTGAGGTAGGGGTGATAGAGGAGAAAGGAGGTGGAGTGAGGTGGGGGTGATAGAGGAGAAAGGAGGTGGAGTGAGGTGGGGGTGATAGAGGAGAAAATAGCAGAAAATAACATATTTTTAAAGCCATAGTTCACCCATTTTCTATCGTTTCATATGTTTTTCATCAGATACCAATGTTGTATTTTAAACATTGTATTGTCATTTAGCATTTTGCAATCAAACAGCAGAATGTCATACGAGTTGAGAAAATGACTGTTGCGTCATTAGTGGTGCTTCCTGAATTTTTTGAGCTACATCCGTTTTCAGCCAATGGTAGAGCATTTGCTGGTTCTAAGTTTGATTCGTGGAATGATCTATGGGCGTTGTGGTGTACAATGAATTAACCATTTAAATGCTGGTGGAAAGAAAGAAATATGTAAATTTCACTTTCATTGATCCTGTGACCTGAACTTGTTCAATATACTTAATTTAGCCTAAATAACAACATATATAATTGTTTAAGAAAATCGTCAATGACTGTAGTTAAAGTTATCTTTGTTGATACATATGATTTCTCGTAATTTGTAGCAGAAGACATTTCATGAATTCAAATATAAACTGACTTTTTAAGAACGCTTACATAATACCCAAATATAACATAACATTGGGTCCAAAACATCAGTTAAAATTAATTTAAAGTGGCTGTATGTAGTTTCTGGTTTTGGGAACCCCTACTGTTTGCTTAGTGTAATTATTTTTACCTGACCGTTGCAAAGAAGACATGCAGAATGCTCGTGATCACTGCATGTCGCTAGTATGATCAATGACTACACTCCAAGTATGATATTCTCTTCCTGATTTAGCGAAGCACTTCCTTGTGCCGTAAAGCAATTTGTCACAGTTTCGCGGGAGATCGCACCCGGTGGCAGACAAAATGAGTGTTAAATGTTGAGACTTCAAGAGGATTGATCTGAACAGCAATTTTGTCACTCTCCCATAGACATTACAATGTGCAAACTGTAGAAAGGTATTGATAATCTGTTAATGCAAAAAAAGTTGCATATAGCCCCTTTAAGCAAAATAACAATTTATTTTTACATGATTTATTTTGAAGTTGAACACACAATGTGCACAAGATTATTCTGAACCTAATAGTTGGTCCTACCTCCAAATTCTTTCTTCCAGTTACAGGGGACTTTACATTTCATCTTTTTGGTCTGGTCTTCACAAGTCCCGTCTCTCATCCCCGCCCCACAGTCGCCGTTGTTAGGGACACATTTGTCATAGCGCCAGTCGATGCATTCTGAACCCACTTTGGCACCTTTACCCACTTTTTCTATGGAGATCAGTTGTTGCAACAAAGGATTATGACATGACTATATTTTCACTGTATACGAACTTTATTACACGTTTCGTTTAATAAAGCGAAGAGCCTGAGAGCTACACAGACAGACAGGAACGGGGGGGGGGGGGGGGGGGGGGGGGGGGGGGGGGGGGGGGGGACGCATCTTACCTTTCTTGTTTTTACCTCCCGCTGCTGCTGTGGAAACCACCATCAGAGTCACCAAGAGCAGAATGGCACTGGACACTACACCCCTCATCCTTGAGACACACACACACACACACACACACACACAAAGTTCATCATCAGGAAGTCTATGCTCCTAACACTGGACACTACACCCGTCATCGCAGAGATAGGCACGCACCAACAAAGTTCATCATCATCAGATAGAGTCTCTTCCTTAAAAGGTTAATGCAACTGTCACTGTCCAAGGTTGTAAAAAGTATTCCTGCCTAAGAGAGCGTTCCACTGATCTAGAGTGTCAAACCTCTACCGTCATGCCTAGACCCCAGTGCCCAGCATATTATGTGATTGCTGTAGTTCTCAGGAGCTTGGACAGATAAACTACAAAGCCCAGTGAATATCCGTCAGCCTGTTGGAGTAGCATGCTAGGATCAGCCCTGTGGGTCTCCTGCATTGTGTTCCTCTCCACTGCTGTCGCTCTGATGGGAGGGCTGTGTCTCTGACTGGGACATGGTGTCAGAATAGATCATCGTTCCACTGCTGTCTCTGTGGCTGACTGAAAAGGGAGTCATGCCAATGTCCTATAGATGTGTAGGGACTGATAAAGCCAGGGTATGGAAATATACAGCCTCTTGTATTTCCCTCTAGTTTACCTAGTTGTTATTGGCACTAAATGAGGAACAGCAAGATTCTTTGAGTCTGCTAATTTTGCCAGGGCAACCGTGTATCTTTCTAAAGTCCCCTTTTTGAAGGATTTCAGATCATGTAAAGGATTCTGTCATTTCCTCAGCTATTCACAAACCTGATTGACACCAGGGTGCATTCTTTTGCAGTATGAGAGACTAAGCCAAGCTAGAATGGATGTTTCCATGCTTTGTCATACTGAGTGATGACCTCACTGGAGATCACTAAGCCATACAACTAAGACTTATACTGGCTCATCACTCATCAACAAGAAAACCGCATTCTATTGGCTGAGAAACTTTCTGACATTCTATAGGCCTGTGCAAATTTCACAAATGTTGCTGTGGGATGCGTGAAAATACTGATAGCTATCTCCAGTGTTATGTGCAGTAGTATATGTCCTGTCCATAACACAATGAGTATATGTTTGCTCACTTACAAAACGTAAGCCAGTTTAGGTTCCTAGCTGGTTTATAAGACATACAGAGGGAGCTCTCATTTGAAAAGTTCTAACATGTCTTCTGTTGCCAGCCAGACAAATCCCAATGGCTATATGTATTCCTTTGCAAGCATATTGTCCAACCTTCGGATGAGTGAAAGCCAAATTCTGCTCTGCAGCTAGAATGCATGAGTGATCTGTCGTGCAACAATGTGCAGAAACATTGAAACTGGTTTATAGCGGTTTGGGAGACATGTAGTTTATCATGAAATCAAATTCATTCATACAGCACTTTCATACACATAGGCAACTCAATGTGCTTTACACAAGGCAAGCAGAAACATACAAGGAAGAAACAAAATACCAATGAATAAATACATTAAAACAATTGTAATAAGGGAAATACAATCTCTAAGAAGAAACAATTCAGCCGAGTGCAATCTAGAAAATCTAAAGATTATTTGGATTTAAAAGCAGCCAGGCTCGGAGCGATTTTCAGATCTTCCGGAGGTTGGTTCCAGCTATTTGTTGCATAGTAGCTAAACGCTGATTCACCTTTTTTGGTTTTAACTCTGGGGATGATTAGACCTGTTCCAGATGACCTGGGGGGTCCAGAGGGTTCATACTGTATTAGCATGTCGGTAATGTATTTTGGCCAAAAAGGATTTAGTGATTTGTAGGTGAGCAACAGTATTTTAAAATCAATGATCTGACACACAGTGTAGTGGTCTGAGAATTGGTGCGTTGAAAAAATGTTTTATAACATTTTGAGAAAATTTTAGCTCATAACACATTATTAATTAGGCTGATAACTGCAATGGGCCAGCCAGCTCTCTCTCTCTCTCTCTCTCTCTCTCTCTCTCTCTCTCTCTCTCTCTCTCTCTCTCTCTCTCTCTCTCTCTCTCTCTCTCTCTCTCTCTCTCTCTCTCTCTCTCT
>JAPMUY010000137.1:75000-120000 GCA_026901105.3 Galaxias olidus | reverse complement strand
GCAAAGAAGCAGCGGCTCTACTCCGAGTCCCTCACGAATGGCTGAACTTCTCACCCTATCCCTAAGGGAGATGCCAGCCACCCTCCGGAGGAAACTCATTTCCGCCGCTTGTATCCGCGATCACGTTCTTTCGGTCATGACCCACCCTTCATGACCATAGGTGAGAGTAGGAATGAAGATAGACCTGTAGATTGAGAGCTTTGCCTTCTGGCTCAGCTCTCTCTTCGTCACAACGGTGCGATAGAGCGACTGCAACACCGCACCAGCTGCTCCAATTCTCCGGCCCATCTCTCGTTCCATTTTCCCCTCACTCGAGAACAAGACCCCGAGATACTTGAACTCCTTCACTTGGGGTAAAGACTCATTCCCTACTTGGAGTAGACAATCCATCGGTTTCCTGCTGAGAACCATGGCCTCAGATTTGGAGGTGCTGATCCTCATCCCATCAAAACCAAACAAAACTATATTTAACACAGGGACAATCTAATGACTAAACAGGAAAAGTAACAGACGGGTTAACCTTAACAAACGAGAGCGAGTAACTAACTAAGAACGAACAAACCAACAAACAGAATACAGAAAGGGATGCCTGAATCTCTCGCTTTGCCGGAGACTACCAGCGAGAAGGTTTTTGTATAAGACAGACCGTTCCATGATTGGTCCGTCGACCTGGGACAGCTGATGGGTGATTGATGATGAGGGAGAGGGAACCAACGGAAAGCAGGCGGCAGATCTGAATGCAGGGAATAGCGAAGGGAAAAACAGAAGGGAAGACAAGACAGCACACATGCACAATACGGACACCAAATATTGGTGGACGTAACAGTTGCATACCAACAAAAGCCGTTGGTGAAGCGCATTTCAAAACTGGTAGCAAATTCTGCTATGAATCACTATAAAAAGTGCATTTCTAGTCCTGGTATATGCTACAGAGGCAAGTAGTGAATGGAGCAGTGAAACTGTCCCTCTGATCATATCCTCTGGGTAACGTATAGGCTAGAGAAGGCTAAACCATCCCTAAATGTAGTTGACTACTTTTTTTCAATAAAGTATGATGATCTATAACAACGTGGTTGGCCACATTTGTTTTTCAATTTTTCAGTGTGGTTTAGTATTTAGCTATCAATGGCCCTGGTTTCCCGAACAGGGATTAAGCCAAGTCCTAGACTCAAAAACATTTTCAATGGAGAATCTCCATTGACAGTGAGATTTAGTTTAGAACTAGGCTTAATCCTTGTACGGGAAACCAGGCCTTAAAGTTTATCTTCTGACGCCAACAATCTATCATGTAGAAAAATACTTTAAAAAACCTTTAAAAAAACCTTCAGAAAAGACAACACCCATGGAATAGGCAGAAAACGAGACTGGACTGGAGTTTGTGTGTTTGCATACTGTTTTATGTAGGCTTCCCACTGCTCCTGCTAGCCTATAGGAACCCACCAAGGAGAGTGGCAGACTCCTCACGCCTGCCCCTCTTTGCAGGATTATAGTACCTTACAATTATTAGAGGGAGTAACCAAGATATTTCATTATACATATAATGCATGTACTGTATATAGCAGACCTACCTGGCAAAAACAAGAGGATGTTACTGTAATTGTTGTGTCTGTTTTCATGTTTTGGTAATGAACTACTTGTCAGCACACACAAATAAATACAGTATTTTTACAAAAGGAACAGTGTTAGAAAATGTAACGAATGGTAAATGACCGTTTTCCTCCCGAGGTCCACACTGAAGCACCATGCAGTGATTTAGCTTGTGTCACACACAAAAACACAAAGGCTATTATAATGAAACTATTGAAATGGTCTGTTCAGGATATTCCTTGTCATGTGGACACAGTCACGTCAAAGGAATATAAGAATTTGGGGTAGATTAACTTTTATTGAATGCATTGACTTGACTTCTATTGACTTTTTTTGTCTTGACTACTTGACTATTTGTTCAGTGCATATGAATCAACAACGTGAGTGACAGCACTGAGTGGACACAGTAATAGTAACACACTGACAAAGCAGGATGACACTGTGGTACCACTTCTTATGTTGATCAGAATTATTAATATCTCTCATTGTTGTCTATTGAGACGTATTCTGTTCTGCTTATTCTCCTTTATGAATGGAGTAGTCCTTCCTCATTCTGATAGAATCCATGTGACTCTTCATCAGTGGATCAGTCAGGCAGATCACCTAAAGACTGCAGCAGGAACTGCCAGCACCACATGATGAAATGAGTGAGCTCAAGACATATGACAAACATACCCCAATATGTATAGGATGAGTCTGTCTCACTCTATGCCCTATATGTATAGGATGAGTCTGTCTCACTCCATGCCCTATATGTACATATGACAAACATACCCCAATATGTATAGGATGAGTCTGTCTCACTCCATGCCCTATATGTATAGGATGAGTCTGTCTCACTCCATGCCCTATATGTATAGGATGAGTCTGTCTCACTCCATGCCCTATATGTACATATGACAAACATACCCCAATATGTATAGGATGAGTCTGTCTCACTCCATGCCCTATATGTATAGGATGAGTCTGTCTCACTCCATGCCCTATATGTATAGGATGAGTCTGTCTCACTCCATGCCCTATATGTATAGGATGAGTCTGTCTCACTCTATGCCCTATATGTATAGGATGAGTCTGTCTCACTCCATGCCCTATATGTATAGGATGAGTCTGTCTCACTCTATGCCCTATATGTATAGGATGAGTCTGTCTCACTCACTGCCCTATATGTATAGGATGAGTCTGTCTCACTCACTGCCCTATATGTATAGGATGAGTCTGTCTCACTCTATGCCCTATATGTATAGGATGAGTCTGTCTCACTCTATGCCTATATGTATAGGATGAGTCTGTCTCACTCTATGCCCTATATGTATAGGATGAGTCTGTCTCACTCTATGCCCTATATGTATAGGATGAGTCTGTCTCACTCCATGCCCTATATGTATAGGATGAGTCTGTCTCACTCTATGCCCTATATGTATAGGATGAGTCTGTCTCACTCTATGCCCTATATGTATAGGATGAGTCTGTCTCACTCTATGCCCTATATGTATAGGATGAGTCTGTCTCACTCTATGCCCTATATGTATAGGATGAGTCTGTCTCACTCCATGCCCTATATGTATAGGATGAGTCTGTCTCACTCTATGCCCTATATGTATAGGATGAGTCTGTCTCACTCTATGCCCTATATGTACATATGACAAACATACCCCTATATGTATAGGATGAGTCTGTCTCACTCTATGCCCTATATGTACATATGACAAACATACCCCTATATGTATAGGATGAGTCTGTCTCACTCTATGCCCTATATGTACATATGACAAACATACCCCTATATGTATAGGATGAGTCTGTCTCACTCTATGCCCTATATGTATAGGATGAGTCTGTCTCACTCCATGCCCTATATGTATAGGATGAGTCTGTCTCACTCACTGCCCTATATGTATAGGATGAGTCTGTCTCACTCACTGCCCTATATGTATAGGATGAGTCTGTCTCACTCTATGCCCTATATGTATAGGATGAGTCTGTCTCACTCTATGCCCTATATGTATAGGATGAGTCTGTCTCACTCCATGCCCTATATGTATAGGATGAGTCTGTCTCACTCTATGCCCTATATGTATAGGATGAGTCTGTCTCACTCACTGCCCTATATGTATAGGATGAGTCTGTCTCACTCTATGCCCTATATGTATAGGATGAGACTGTCTCACTCTATGCCCTATATGTATAGGATGAGTCTGTCTCACTCTATGCCCTATATGTATAGGATGAGTCTGTCTCACTCCATGCCCTATATGTATAGGATGAGTCTGTCTCACTCACTGCTGCCAGCAGTCTCTACATTCTTCATTCACTGGCTCCCATTTTCTATTGTATTAGTAATTACATTTTATGCACCCATGTTTGCTTTTAAAATGTTTCATTCTGCTTCATGCTCCTAGCATTTCCTTTTTAAATGATACCTTGAGGATCTGCTAATTGAATCATAATGTCTTTCATGAGTCACCTTTGCAAAGAACAATAGTAAAATAATTGTGACCTGAAACAACAGCTCAAAGATACATCTTTTATAGCAATTAGATTCAAACACAAAAACAATGTTTAGATTCATATATTTACAAATAATAGAAACATCAATTAACACCATTTTAAAAAAGCTATAAGAAACCAGAACAATTTCACTCAGTTCAAACTCAATCTGGTAGGTGAGACGAAGGCAAAAACAAAATGAGAAATATACAAGAATTTGGCAAACCCTGCATTACAATAGCATTGATCAAAAACAAAAAAAATATCCATTATTTAACCTCAATGAAATGATTTCATGTATAAATAATTTCCTTTGGCCAGGTTCATCTTGCATTATGTTCCACTTCACTCCAACATAAGAGGCAGAGTTGAAGTGAACCTCAGGCCAGCCTGTGAGTGAGCAGGACAAGGAGGAGTGTTTCAGCCATCAGGGGCAGAGAGCCTTATCTATTCACTTTGACTGAAACAGACATACAGATACTGCCGCCGGAGCATGTATCGCTGCACATCATTTTGCTCTTTGGTCCAAGGTACACAAGCCATTCTATCGCTCTATCTGCCAAACTCTTATATAGTTGCAACTCAGCACAATATTAACAGCAGCACAAATACATTGTATAATCAGCACCACAAAAAGTGAAGGAGTTTGTCAGATAGAACTGCCAAACACATTTAAAGTAATCCTCCGGTCATGCGGTGAACCATTGGAAATCTGTAAATTGATTTAGGATGGTCATCATGACTAACCCAACACATGACAAATCTGTTGTTCACTGCATTTGACACATGGGTTTTCAGATGAGTTTAGATACTGGCATACTGTAAGATGAGCACATGACAAGAGTAAACCTTTTTAAAAAAACAACAATATACTTATTCATGTATTGCCTTTCAAGTCACATCAATGAAACCTTGCCTCTGTCAAAGGCTACTTCCTGCTGCCAAGGCAACACTTAGAAGGCTGACAGACTGGGACTGCAACACAAATCCAATCCTGTTTTCACTTCACATGGCTCTTCCTTCTGTTAGAGTCCTTGATTGAAGTATACAGTGTATCTATCCAGTGTACAAGGTGTCCTATGTGTGTGTGTGTGTGTGTGTGTGTGTGTGTGTGTGTGTGTGTGTGTGTGTGTGTGTGTCAAACTGGGAAATGAAAAGCAGGTGTTGAAAGTACACCTTAAAGTCAATATCAACATTTCCTTTATGGTTTACCTAGATAATCATGGAGTTATGGTCATTTAGAATAAACCCATCTGAGACAGTAAATCTTAGTAAATATGAATGTGTTCATCAAATAAAGATACAAAGTCAAATAAAGATGCCGACCAGATATTCCTGTACAGAATATTTCTTCTTTTGTTCCTTTCATCTGATGTGAGCAATTTAAAAAATGTATTTTGATGCATATGGTACACAATCAAGTACATTACTAACGCTCTCTGTTACTAAGTTTCTGTACAATTAAATTTCTCCTGTTGTGTCAAAGACAGCCAAGAAAGACCAATAACCAAACACTAAAATTACATGCCTTATAACTTATCATTTGTATTTTAATGCTTATCGTTCAAATACTAACAACAACCATAATAATTATGATTTGAATTTGAAGAATGATTTTTATTTTAACATTCAATCATCCTGTCCCTAAACCTGGCCGTTGAGGAATGCACATTAACAATTACTCAATGATCACAGAACTTGAGTTTCCGTGGCAACCAAGTAAATCAAACCAATGAAGGATTCCACTTGGTGTAGTACTTTCTCAAGATCATCTTCCATAGCAAATGAATCCATTAGCACCTGCTTTAATGGTAAACAATTGGTCTTCACTTTGATTTGGCAGCGCAAGAATCATCATTTACCATACCAGTCTGGTTCAATGGGTAACAGGAAGCTCTGCCTTACACCAGGGTTTGATATGCCAATCATCATTTACCATAGGAGTCTGGTTCAACGGGTAACAGGAACCTCAGGGTTTGATACGTCAATCATCAGACTGGGACGGTGGCCTGAGGGCTCTAGTATCCCATGAAGCTAATGAACGCTGTTGATATGAGTCTGATATTAAAATCAAACGTCGCTCCTCATCATTAGTTCTCCTCTGTTTGGCTGCAGTAGGTTTGGCACAGCAGGTTAGCAGGATCAGTGGTGAAAGGTCAAAGGTCAGACGGCAGTTTCCTGGTCCTCTCTCTGGATCATCTGGTAGTGCTGACGGTTCTCCAGGTATGCCGCTAGCTCGTCGTCCTGGGCCTTTTGGGCCCGGTGCATGGGCGTGTCCCCCTGAGACCAAGGAGGAAACAAGGACATAGACCACAATTACACGTTAACCACAATTACAGTATCATTTATCAGAATAGTTTCTCTACCGCTACTGAAGAAAGATCTGAATTGAAATCAACAAGTAAAACAAATTTAAACTCACTATCTCTTTTCAATACTTATAAACGATCCCAAAAAGGCTGACCACGGAATAACAATGGTGGTACAATGACTCTACAGCAGATATTCATGATGTATTTATAATGACTACAGCAGATATTCATGATGTATTTACAATGACAACAGCAGATATGCATGATGTGTTTATGATGACTACAGCAGATATTCATGATATTATATATTTACAATGACTCTACAGCAGATATTCATGATGTATTTACAATGACTCTAGAGTAGATATTCATGATGTATTTACAATGACTACAGCAGATATTTATGATGTATTTACAATGACTACAGCAGATATTCATGATGTATTTACAATGACTACAGCAGATATTCATGATGTATTTACAATGACTACAGCAGATATTCATGATGTATTTACAATGACTACAGCAGATATTCATGATGTATTTATCATGACTACAGCAGATATTCATGATGTATTTACAATGAATACAGCAAATATTCATGATGTATTTACAATGGTTCCACAGCAGATATTCATGATGTATTTACAATGACTACATCAGATATTCGTGATGTATTTACAATGACTACAGCAGATATTCATGATGTATTTACAATGACTACAGCAGATATTCATGATGTATTTACAATGACTACAGAAGATATTCATGATGTATTTATAATGACTACAGCAGATATTCATGATGTATTTACGATGGCTACAGCAGATATTCATGGTAATTCCAGGGACAGTGCCTCTGCAGAGCACACTGTAATTACACTTGGTTAACAGTGAATCATGTTTGTATTTCAGACCTAGATCCAGAGCGGTGGGAAGCACCTTCTGAAAGCACTGCTTTGTCTGTCTGTGGGATGTGGGCCTGTTCACAAAGCACTTCATGAAAAATGGAAAACAAAGCTAAATAAAACATTTCAAATAAACAAATGATAAAGGTTTGTTTGGATTTAGGCTTAGCACAGGATGCACAGTCCGTCCTCTAAAACAGAGGGACTCAGCAGAGCTGCATGTTGTCTGTCACACGGTGATGCTGCTGGTAGAGGATGCCTCTTTGGCTTTTGGCCTGCTACTGTCAAATGCCATGGACACCTTGTTTGTCTACACAACATTCTAAACTCCATCCTGTGTGTGGAGATAAAGTTTCCTCCGGTGAAAGCTAATGGGATTCTTTCAAACTGCCACTTCCAGGGCAGCATGCCCAAAGAGATAGTGAGAGAAGGAGCACCAACGCTAGACAGCCAGGAAGAGAAAAGAGAAGGAGAGCGAGAAACTGCAAAGAACAGAGAGACAGAGAGAGAGCAGGAAAAAGACATGCAGAGATAAGGCAATAAGAGAACTCACACACACACACACACACACACACACACACACACACACACACACACACACACACACACACACACACACACACACACAGACACAGACACACACACATGTGATGTTCCCATTCCCATGTGCACTCAAAACCCATCCAGTCCACACAAACACAGATAGAGGGATTGAGAGGAAGAGGTTTTACTGAGCTGTATTCCAACGCCAGGGGGGAGGAGGAATCAAACATTCCCCAAATCCCACCGATTAGACTACTCTGCTTGGCTAGAGCATCGCTGTTACTAGCTTTGAGAAAGAGAGAGAGAGAGAAAGAGAGAGAGAGAGCGGGAGAGAGAGAGGGAGATTAGAGGTATGAGAGAGGAGAGGAAGAGAGAAAATAGCTTTTGTCAGTTCAACACACTTCTGGAAACAAAGCTTTGTTGAGTACATTGTCGCAATAACTCTTTCTGTGTGTGTGTGTGTGTGTGTGTGTGTGTGAGTGTGTGTGTGTGTGTGTGTGTGTGTGTGTGTGTCTGCACTATGCACACTACCTCCTCCGGCACTACAGCTGGTTCCCATTAGAGAGACAGAGAGAGAGATGGAGATCAGATGGAGTGATGACCAGAGGAGGAGAGGAATCCCCTGTAGGTCTTTGAAGAATGGGAAATGTAGGAAGAGAGAGAAAGAAAGAGCGAAAGAATTTGAGAGAAAACAAGCAAGACAGAACTGGGGAGAAAGACAAGGAAAGAGACCGACTTTGGAGGACAGTCATCTGCAATATCCCCAGCCTTTACACAGAGAGAGAGAGAGAGAGAGAGAGAGAGAGAGAGAGAGAGAGAGAGAGAGAGAGAGAGAGAGAGAGAGAGAGAGAGAGAGATTTTTAGATTTTTAAACTGTCAGTTTATTTACAGTCTTTCAGAAACATGGAACGGTTTTTCAAAATCTCAGCTTGATCTTTCTAATAACCACCAGACTGCTGATCAAAGTGTGAGTATGAGAGTGCCATCCTCATGCACCGTGCAAAGCACCTCCCCCAGCCCCCATGTCAACATAAATCCGTCCATATTGTCCACAAGTTTAAAGTACGCATGTTCAACCCGGAGACTGGACGCCATCAGTCCCTTCAACATCTGAACAGAGTCTACTGAGCATAGACCCTCTGCCCGCTTCTTCCTGGTTTTCCAGATGGCAATTTTTGCCATGCCTGAAATGTAATTGATCATTGTATGCACTTGAGAGAGAGAGAGAGAGAGAGAGAGAGATAGAGAGAGACCAACTTTGGAGGACAGTCATCTGCATACTGTCTTAGAATATCCCCAGCCTTTACACACAGAGAGAGAGAGAGAGAGAGAGAGAGAGAGAGAGAGAGAGAGAGAGAGAGAGAGAGAGAAGTACCCCAAACAATGTATGTAGGGAAGAATTAGGCCAATTCCCCCTAATTATTACAATACAGAAACGAGCCGTCAAATTTTATAATCATTTAAAAAATAGTAAACCCAACTCATACCATTATAATGACCTTAAATTACAAGAGTTGAGCAATAAAAATGGTCCCCTCGTCCAGCTGGTCCTGGGGATAAATTCACCCGATAGCACTACACCTCAGGACTATCCTCAGACAATCTGGCCCAACCAAATTATAAAGAATCAAAAAGAAAATTACATATCATATTGGAAAGAATCAACATAATCCCAAAGTAAACTTGATTTATATTTGGCACTTAACAGACAGTACACAATGGCAGGCTACTTGACCTCTGTGACTGACAGAAAACTGAGGAAATCATTGAAAATGTACAGACTCAGTGAGCACAGTCTGGCCATAGAGAGAGTCTGTCACAGGCAGACCTGGATACACAGGGAGCACAGTCTGGCCATAGAAAGAGGCTGTCACAGGCAGACCTGGATACACAGGGAGCACAGTCTGGCCATAGAAAGAGGCTGTCACAGGCAGACCTGGATACACAGGGAGCACAGTCTGGCCATAGAAAGAGGCTGTCACAGGCAGACCTGGATACACAGGGAGCACAGTCTGGCCATAGAAAGAGGCTGTCTCAGGCAGACCTGGATACACAGGGAGCACAGTCTGGCCATAGAAAGAGGCTGTCTCAGGCAGACCTGGATACACAGGGAGGACAGACTGTGCTCACTTTGCTCCCAGGGTGAGTTGGAGACAGAGCTGCACTTTCTTTTAAAATGTGATCATTACAAACTCATTCGAGAAACCTTCTTCTACCAAATTTCAAACCTTATGTTCAAACTTTAATGATAGTTCAGATTTAAAAAAACTTGAATACGTTCTGGGTGAAATTAGTGAGTGTGCCATAATGGCAGGACTCTATGTCAATTCTTGCCACACCACCAGACAAGAGTCACTTCTTGAATGAACAACAAATTATATGCTATTTTTATTTATATTTGTTTTTTAAAATGTATGTATGTTTTGGCTATATTTGCTTTGTATTTTCATGCCTATAAAGCCCATTGAATTGAATTGAATTGACAGAGAGAGACAGAGAGAGAGGGGGACAGAGAGAGAGAGAGAGACAGAGGTATATATATATAGAGAGAGAGAGAGACAGAGAGAGAGAGAGAGACAGAGGTATATATATATATAGAGAGAGAGAGAGACAGAGAGAGAGAGACAGAGGTATATATATATAGAGAGAGAGAGAGAGAGAGAGAGAGAGACAGAGAGAGAGAGAGAGAGAGAGAGAGAGAGAGAGAGAGAGAGAGAGAGAGAGAGAGAGAGAGAGAGAGAGAGAGACAGAGAGAGAGAGAGACAGGGAGAGAGGATAAGGAGGCAGAGAGAAACAGAGAGAGCGGTGTCTTACCTGGAGATCTGTCTTCATGAGAGAAGCTCCAGCCTCCACCAGGTAATGGCAGATGGTCCTCTGACAGAGAGAGGAGGCTCTGTGAAGAACTGTCTCTCCACTGGGAGAGAGAGGGAGAGGGAAATAAAACCAAACCACCTTGCCATACGAACAATACACAAGACTAGAATATATAAATCAGTCACAACATTTCACCATGGATGCACTGTGAACCAACAGAATACCAGGTTTCAGTTCAGTAGATAATTGAATTGTAATGTGGTCAACGTTTGGTAGGAATAGAAAGCAGTTTACTTTTCTCTCTCCGTGACATCCAGAAGGTCCGCAGGGACTGTGCAGAGAGACAAAGGAAAGGCCCTCAGTCCATCAGACAGCACCAAGGTTAGACATTAACCAATCATAAAGAACCAAGGATAGCCATTAGCCAATCATAAAGAACCAAGGATAGCCATTAACCAATCACAAAGCTACAAGGTTAGCCATTAACCATTCTAACAGTACTAAAGTTAGTTATTGCCCTATCACAAAAGCCCAAACCATCTCAACAAAATTGTTCCTTTGTGGAGCAATGGATAGTCAGTAAAGCTGAAGGCTGGGTCCTGTAAGATACAAGGCTTAATCTGGTGTCCATACACTCACACCACAAACACACAACCCAACTGTCCCTAATCAAACCCAGTGCTTCACCGGGAGCGTTTCAAACAGCATTCTGCTGCAGTGTGGGTGGACTTTCAAATATCTTTCAGGGTGTTATGAAGGTTACCGTTGTCAAGGATATATCGGACCGTCTCCTTGCTGCCCGTTGCCACGGCGTGGTGTAGTAAGCTGCAGCCTGATTGGTCCAGAGCCGACAGGTTCCCCCCCAGAAGATGCAACTCTCGCAGCTATTAAAAGAAACACGGGGGCAAGGGTGGCATTACACACTCTGTTCCTTTCCTCTTTAGGCTTTAAAGTGACCATGGAGAAGAGAAAAAGAAACCACAGTACCAGCTGATGGTCCATGTTCTTCACACATTCAATCAGATCTGTAAGCGTCACACCTAGAGGGGGACAGACAGACAGGAAGAGACATAATATTAGACAGACAGATAGAGAGACAGAGAGAGAGAGTTAGACAGAGACAGATAGAGAGAGTGAGGGAGAGCGAGAGAGAGTTAGACAAATAGAGAGACAGAGAGAGAGAGTTAGACAGAGAGAGAGAGAGAAAGAGAGAGAGAGAGAGAGAGGTAGAGAGAGAGAGGTAGAGAGAGAGTTAGACAGAGAAAGAGAGAGAGAGAGAGAGAGGTAGAGAGAGAGAGGTAGAGAGAGAGTTAGACAGAGAAAGAGAGAGAGAGAGAGAGAGAGGAAGAGAGAGAGAGGTAGAGAGAGCGAGAGAGATCTTGTGGTTCATTCTAATAACAATGTATAAGACAGTCTTCCTAATGAACGCATTTAGCAGCAGACCTCCTTAGGGAGGCCTTTATTAAATGAACACAGTGACACTTTCATTCTCTCTCGTTACTATGATCATCACATTCACATTTGATCTCGTTTCCTTGATTATGGGGAGAACAGCATTAAATAATAATGTTGTTCTAATCATTCTGTTGTTGGAAAGTTAATTACAAGATGGAGAGCTGTCTGGGGAAATCATCTGCTGGCTTGGTGTAGACATTCCCATGGATGACTACAGACAGACATCCTCCCGTTATCAAACACTGCTTAACACCCAGCTCAGTGGTCCCGTTAGTAAACACTACTACTACTTAACACCCAGCGCAGTGGTCCCGTTAGTAAACACTACTACTACTTAACACCCAGCGCAGTGGTCCCGTTAGTAAACACTACTACTACTTAACACCCTGCGCAGGCTGCTAATGCCTTTGTTTCCAGCAGCACACAGGGCAGACACTGCCATCACCTCAGGACGCGGACAGGACCAGCGGCAGCCACCATTTCACAGAGCTGGGACAAGCGTGTTTGAGAAACACAAATTTGCCATTAATCTAGTCAAAGCAATGCCACATCAGCCCTCCTCTGTTGAGGAGCCCCTGTAATGGCTGTCAGCCAGGAGAGACAGAGTGCCTCTGGTCTGTTTGTTCTGAGGCATGTGGAGGGAGGGATGAGAGGATGTTCATTACACTCATCTTCATGCAACCCCAATACTCTCAATCCCTCTCTCCCTCTCTCCCCCGAGCTCTGTGGCTCCTCCTCCACTCCTCCACTCTCTCCCGCTCCACATTCCAAACGCCGTTCCCTCGCTCTCACTCTCTCCCCCCACCTCCTTTTCATTTTCTCACCCCCTTCTCTCTCTCTATCTCCTTTACTCACTGAATCTTTCCATTCTTCTTCTCCCCCCTTCCCCTCTCTCCCTCCCGCTCCTCTAATGAAGTCGTGTAATCCCATTAGAAGGGTTGAGCCCCTGTGCCAGGTTCAAAGCTGAGCAGCCACAACAACATTCATATTATTCCACCATGTACATACACTGTACAGCACCTCCAGGAATTAAGGAGCCCGTTTGCATGGATCTTTTTTAATTATATTTACTTTCTTATTTTCCAAGTAAATGCATTACTTTAATCCCAGCCACATTTAGTACACGAAAAGAGTTGTATGTAACTGACATTAACATTTCAATGATTTCAACATTTCAACTTGAAATGCCATGATTTAAATTTGGTTGGTATGCAGTTCATTAAAAAACCACAATCAAACTAAGACTGTACAACAAGGGTTCTGTCCTGTCTTTGCTATGAAAATACACCCATGGTACATAAACAACAATATGCAGAACCTTTCCAAGTAGTTCAACCAATAAACCAAGACCTGACGCATTATTTCTTTCTGACTATTTCTCGGCAGGCCACAATTACAGCAAAGCTGAAAATCCTCACTAATTTATCACATGGCCTTGCAGCCAGAGTTCTACTGTTTTAGGCTTTGGAAAGAAACAATTATGTGAACTAAAAAGTAATCCAATTTAGAAAAAAAAGAATCCAATTTATCTTCTGTGTAAATATGCATTGAGCCACATCGGTTCTGTTTCTTTAATATAGTGTGTGTAGACTTAAAAAATGTGTTTTCTCAAGCAAATACTAGGATGTTATAAAATGATGTAGGGGAGGCTGGGGACGGTTGCAACACTTTGTATTTCTCTGAGTTACTCAGAGACCGATAGACATACACCAACCAAACTTATAAATATAAAACTTGCATCTGTCAAGGGACGGTTGCAACATGTTAAAAATACATTATATTTCACTAATTAACTTAAGCTTTTTGTCTCAATGAGCATAGTATTCTGAAAACATGTTTTGTTTTACAGTAATAGCATAGTAATATTGATTTATTTAGTAATATTCATCAAATTACAATTATTGAGTTTTGATTGTTTATGCATAGAACATAAGCCTACCTTGAGTCAACGTGCAGATGTTACAGATGCAATAAAATTTTACGAAATTATGACAAAATGAACAGTTGATGAAAAAATTAATTTCAGGTAACCTGACTCGGCTGTGAGGTCTATCTCCACATTAGGAGAACAGAAACACTACAGTAGCTGCTCTCCAAAGTGTATGGCAGTACGTTTGCCTACACCACAACTTTCAATAATTGAACAGAGGGCAAACGGCTTTATTCTCTCTGTTTTTCGTGATCAAGCAAACACCCAGGATCTGGTCCTCTTCTGAGAGAAGGCCAGAGACTCTCCTCATTGTTCTTCCAGTGATAAGCTCTGCTAGCACCCAACCCTACACACAGCTTTGGAGTAGACCTTATAGAACCTGCTTTCCACTGCAGGGCCAAACAGGGCTAGTCAGTGCTAGCTCAGCTTTCTGTCCAATTCGTTTTCTACAAACTTCCTGGTAACACCCAAACATCTGTAGCTGTAAGGCTTCCAAATGCTGCCCAGTCCAGTCTGTAGTCCAGCCTGTAGAGTGGAGATACTGAGACACACTGGACTGCAGTCCAGCCTGTAGAGTAGAGACACTGAGACACACTGGACTGCAGTCCAGCCTGCGTGGAGATACTGAGACACACTGGACTGCTGTCCAGCCTGTAGAGTAGAGACACTGAGACACACTGGACTGCAGTCCAGCCTGCGTGGAGATACTGAGACACACTGGACTGCAGTCCAGCCTGAGTAGAGATACTGAGACACACTGGACTGCAGTCCAGCCTGAGTAGAGATACTAAGACACACTGGACTGCTTGTTGCGGTCAGTTGGTTTTAACAGGGAAGATGAATATTTACCTGAGGTTAGGGTTTGTTGTACTTTGTTATTGTGGAGGTGGTCCCTTAAACCACATTGGAATTAGCATGTGATGCATTCAAATGGAGAAACAAAGTAGGGCTTTTTTGTTGTGAAGAAGTTAGTTTGTTAAATAGCGGTGGTGCTAAGGTGTGATGGTGGTTTTTAATGAGGTGTCCAGCCTCTCTGACCAGTACCACAATGGACCAGAGTAGTTTGTTAAATAGCGGTGGTGTGATGGTGGTTTGTCCAAAACCCTGGAACGAGCTATACTCAACCAACTTTCTTTCTATCTCAAGCAGAACAACCTTCTAGATCCCCACCAGTCAGGCTTGAAGGAGGGCCACTCAAAGGAGACCGTCCTTCTCACGGTTACGGGGGCGCTCCACACAGCGAGAGTAGACTTCCTTTCCTCTGTTCTCATTCTCCTGGACCTCTCTGCTGCTGTTGACACTGTGAACCATGAGACTCTCCTTCTTACCCTTGAAGACCTGGGCATCTCGGGGTCTGCGCTCTCCATGCTTGCATCCTACCTGACGGGCCGATCGTACCAGGTAGCCTGGAGAGGGATGGTCTCAAAATCGTGCAGCAAAACAGAACTTCTTTTCGTCCCCAGGAAGTCCAGCCCGTTCCAAAACCTAACCATCACCGTTGATAACACTGTGGTCTCCTCTTCTAGTACGGCAAAGAACCTGGGGGTCACCTTGGACGACCGGCTGTCCTTATCAGCTAACATTGTGGCAGTAACGTGCTCCTGCAGATTCCTTCTCTTCAACATCAGGAGGATACAGGCCTTCCTTACAAGAGAGGCTGCGCGGGTCATAGTCCAGGCCTTCGTCATCACGCGCCTGGACTACTGCAACTCCCTCTTGGCTGGGTTGACTGTAAACGCCATCAAACCCCTTCATCTCATCCAGAACGCAGCCGCTCGTCTGGTCTTCAACCTTGCTAAGTTCCCTCACACTACTCCTCTACTTCACACACTGCACTGGCTGCCGGTAGCGGCACGCATCAAATTCAAGTCACTTGTCCTGGCCTATCGGGCGATGACTGGAATTGTACCCTTCTACCTACAGTCGATGCTCAGACCCTACACTCCATCCCGATCACTGCGCTCTGCCACTGGATGTCGTCTTGTCGCCCCTGGCACCTTGTTCACGACTTTTCTCTGTCCTTGTCCCTCAGTGGTGGAATGACCTCCCCACGAACATTAGGACCGCAACGTCGCTGTACACTTTCTGCCAAAACTTGAAGACTCACTTGTTTCGACTGCACTTTGGCACTTAAATGTGACGCTGCATCTACCTAGCACTTCTACTTGATATACAAAGTAATTGTTTGCACTCAGAAATTGTTTGTAGTTGGTTTGATAGTTCTGTTTTGTATCCTGATGTTAATATAGCACTTGTTTAGCTCTTATCTAGGTGATTAGTTTTTACCTTATCTTTTTGTAGGCACTATTTTTTGTAAGTCGCTTTGGA
Organism: Galaxias olidus; assembly: GCA_026901105.3. Lineage (NCBI taxonomy): Eukaryota > Metazoa > Chordata > Actinopteri > Galaxiiformes > Galaxiidae > Galaxias > Galaxias olidus. Next base: position 103,634 of record JAPMUY010000137.1, on the reverse strand, counting down.
TAAAAGCGTATGCTAAATGAATGTAATGTAATGTAATGTAATGTAGTGAGGTGTCCAGCCTCTCTGACTAGTACCATAATGGACCAGATTAGTTTGTTAAATAGCGGTGGTGCTAAGGTGTGATGGTGGTTTGTAATGAGGTGTCCAGTCTCTCCGACCAGTACCACAATGGACCAGATATTGAAGAACTGTCTCTTTGTGTTGCTCCTTGAACGATCAGTGTTGTATGTGGCGTTGCTCCTTGAACGATCAGTGTTGTATGTGGCGATGCTCTTGAACGATCAGTGTTGTATGTGGCGTTGCTCCTTGAACGATCAGTGTTGTATGTGGCGTTGCTCTTGAACGATCAGTGTTGTATGTGGCGTTGCTCCTTGAACGATCAGTGTTGTATGTGGCGTTGCTCCTTGAACGATCAGTGTTGTATGTGGCGTCGCTCTTGAACAATCAGTGTTGTATGTGGCGTTGCTCCTTGAACGATCAGTGTTGTATGTGGCGTTGCTCCTTGAACGATCAGTGTTGTATGTGGCGTTGCTCCTTGAACGATCAGTGTTGTATGTGGCGTTGCTCCTTGAACGATCAGTGTTGTATGTGGCGTTGCTCCTTGAACGATCAGTGTTGTATGTGGCGTCGCTCTTGAACAATCAGTGTTGTATGTGGCGTCGCTCTTGAACAATCAGTGTTATATGTGGAGTTGCTCCTTGAACGATCAGTGTTGTGTGTGGCGTTGCTCCTTGAACGATCAGTGTTGTATGTGGCGTCGCTCCTTGAACGATCAGTGTTGTATGTGGCGTTGCTCCTTGAACGATCAGTGTTGTATGTGGCGTTGCTCCTTGAACGATCAGTGTTGTATGTGGCGTTGCTCCTTGAACGATCAGTGTTGTATGTGGCGTCGCTCTTGAACAATCAGTGTTGTATGTGGCGTCGCTCTTGAACAATCAGTGTTGTATGTGGCGTTGCTCTTGAACGATCAGTGTTGTATGTGGCGTCGCTCTTGAACGATCAGTGTTGTATGTGGCGTCGCTCTTGAACGATCAGTGTTGTATGTGGAGTTGCTTGTCTTTGTCTGTTTATTTAGTAACAGTCTTGTGTGCCGAGCCAGGCGGTTAGTAATTGGGCCTTATCCTATTATGGCATCCATTAGGGTTTACAACATCCAGAGGGAGGAATGATGCAGAACAGGAGACAGATCCTTAAGGTGGTTTAAAGCATGAGGATGTGTGCTGCAGTTCTCTACTGTGTCCTGGGGGGGGGGGGGGGGGGGGGGGCAGCAGTGTTCTGTCCTCACCCTTCAGCTAGGCCGGAGCACGACTACTAATGAAACTAGAGGGGATAGCACACACACACACACACACACACACACACATACACACACACACACACACACACACACACACACACACACACACACACACACACACACACACACACACACACACATACCTTAGAGTCAGGGAGCAGAAACAAACTGTGGTCCACTGAACCCTGACGGCTGGCCAACCTGCACGGCCCGCTCTCTCAGGAACACCAGTCTCTGTGTCTCTCTGTGTGTGTGTGTGTGTGTGTGTGCGCGTGTGTGTGACTGTGTGTTTCTTGGGTGATTGTGTGTTTGTTGTGTGTGTGTGTTTGGGAGGGTTGGAGTGTATAGGTGGGCTGGTGGATGGGGTAACTTAGCAGATTGTGTTTGTTGTGTGTGTGTCGGTGTGTGTGTGTGTGTGTGTCTGTTGTGTGTCCGGGTGCGGTGAGGGGGGGGGCAGTGGTCAACGTGTATAGGTGGGCTGGTGGATGGGGTAACTGAGCAGATTGTGTTTGTTGTGTGTGTGTGTGTGTGTGTGCGTGTGTGTGTGTGTGTGTGGGGGGGGGGGGTGATAAGAGTAGGTGGGCTGGTGTATGGGGTAACTGAGTAGACTGTGTTTGTTGTGTGTGTGTGTGGGGGGGGGGGGGATCAGAGTGTATGGATGGGGTAACTGAGCAGATTGTGTTTGTTGTGTGTGTTTGTTGTGTGTGTGTGTGTGTGTGTGTGTGGGGGGGGGGGGGTCAGAGTGCATGGATGGGGTAACTGAGCAGATTGTGTTTGTTGTGTGTGTGTGTGTGTGGGTGTGTGGGGGGGGGGGGGGTTCAGAGTGTATGGATGGGGTAACTGAGCAGATTGTGTTTGTGTGTGTGTGTGTGTGTGTGTGTGTGTGTGGGGGGGGGGGTTTAGAGTGTATGGATGGGGTAACTGAGCAGATTGTGTTTGTTGTGTGTGTGTGTGTGTGTGTGTGTGTGGGGGGGTTCAGAGTGTATGGATGGGGTAACTGAGCAGATTGTGTTTGTTGTGTGTGTGTGTGTGTGTGTGTGTGTGGGGGGGTTCAGAGTGTATGGATGGGGTAACTGAGCAGATTGTGTTTGTTGTGTGTGTGTGTGTGTGGGGGGGGGGGGGTTCAGAGTGTATGGATGGGGTAACTGAGTAGATTGTGTTTCGCCTCGAGCTCTTAAACTGCCCCAGTCTATCAGCCACATTTCAGTCTGACTAAACGATCAAGCACATACGCACTGAAAAACAAACTCCAAATGAATCTGCTTTACAAGCTCAACAAACCTCCTAATTCACTACCAACAATCAGAGCCCAAGGCAACTAGGCAGACACTTTAAATGAGCACATGCTAAAGTGACACAGGTTTACATTGAAATAGAGGGCGGCCAGCCACTTCTCTGTCCTGGTGGCTTGGATGTACCACTAAGTAGAGACGTCCCGAGTGTGTTGCAACTGTTTCTCTGATTAGCCAGCGTGTTTACTGCACACAGTCCCATGAAACAGCAGCACACCCTGTAGCATGGGCCGAGATCACAAAGCGGTCTCTACCTTCTGGTTCTGTGCTCGGTGGACGTTTCTCCAGCCTGAGAGGAGAGGAGAAAGAAGAGAGAGAGATCATTACACAGAGAAAGAGAGAGAGATCATTACACAGAGAAAGAGAGAGAGATCATTCAACAGAGAAAAAGAGAGCTGGGAGGGATAGCAATAGAAAAGATTTCCAATACTGTAGGTTTACAATATTGTAGGGTTAATAATACTGTAGTGTTACAATACTGAAGGGTTACAATACTGTAGGTTTCCTTTTCACAGAAAGCCCACAAAGCACACAGACATCCACACTGGCACACACAAACACGTACAAACTTCCACACAGTAGTTCCACACACGTGGGTTTGTACTGGTTCATTGCCTAGCCAGTGACTGGGCAGGCTAGGTTCATTTCCCTAGGCAGACCCAGGGCCAGTGACTGAATGTTAGCCTGAATTCATGGAGCAGGAATCAGAATGCTGCCGCTAACCAGCCCCGTCCGAATGAGAGGGAGTGTGTACAGTGTTACGATGGAATCAATATGCGTCTTCACCAAACCCAACCCGCTTTAGGAAATCACCATGTTACAAACACATCAGTTTATCTTACAAACCAAGTATGTCCTTACTTATTACAGAAGCAGGGATGTAAAGTAGCGAATTACAAATACTCGTTATTGTACTTTGAGTAGTGTTAGGAAGATTTGTAATTTTTAAGTATTAAACAATTTTTTATACTTTTACTTTTACTTGAGTACATTTACAACTATGTATTCTACTTCACTACTTTTAAATTGCATTCAGTTACTGAGTATTTTGAAATGTGCTATTTGTTGCACGCTTCACTCTTAAGACAGCTGAATGCATAGAAATGACAGTTGGGTTCAGCGTGCTACAGAACGCTAGCACCGAGGGAGTTCATTGAAATGACAGTTGGGTTCAGCGTGCTACAGAACGCTAGCACCAAGGGAGTTCATTGAAATGACAGTTGGGTTCAGCGTGCTACAGAACGCTAGCACCGAGGGAGTTCATTGAAAGGAATGTTGGTTCAGCCAGTTCAGGGATAGTGAAGCTTGCGTTCGAAAACACAACAGGACACCAACCGCTATCACCTAATTCATTTTAATATTACAAGACAACAAACTTATTGAATAAAATGGTGTACACAATAACATTCATCAAAATATGAAGATATACATGATTATGTCGATATTTGAGGTTGAGAATGAGGAGCATTTTCTAAAATGACATTGGAACTTGTGGTATTTTCCCAACTTTCTATAAGACAAAATGATAAGTAAAATTCTTAAAGAGGTCAAATGTTCAGCGCAACCAATTTAGCTGGTTTCAAAATTAAGTTGAGAATGGGAACTTCTTCTGTCCATTTGGGGAAAATCCCCCATTATGCATTTTGAGAGAATTACACTGAAATATTGCATATATAATATACAAATATTAACTTTTACTTGAGTATTTTAAATAAGCTAGTTTTGACTTTTTAAGTAACGCTACTTGTGCTTGAGTAGGATTTTTCAGTACTCTGACCACCTCTGTACAGAAGTATATGCCAGCAAACCATGTTGCTCTTCAAAAGAAAAGCAATCCTAGGACTAGAAACACGCTGTGTTAATTAGAGATGGAAGCTCATGAAAAATGTCAACTATGTATTGAAAGGTCAAAAGATCTATGACCCTTCTAATGAGGGTCATATATTTCTTACTTTCTTAAAGTGGAGTTTTTCCCCTAAACACCAACTTTTGAAGATGCTGGATAGCATTTGGAGGTGTCCCTCAAACCTATTACACTCAAATGAGATCCCCTCATTGGTTGATAATTACTGCTCTACTTTGAACAGCTCCATATATGGGCATGTAAAAAGACAGCCCCATCCCAGACAGGAAGTGTCGAAACATTTCAAAAAGCCCTGTAAAAAATATATATTGAGACTGCGCAAGGAATTTTGAATACTAATACTGAAATGCGATGGATGGTTTAAATTGAAAGCGTACCCTGGAACCTCTCTGCCTGTCTGACACTCAGTACATAGTCAAAGAGAAAGAAGCCATATCTTACATATGTAGTGTAATTTGTCTGTACAGGTTTTATATATCTTACATAGAGTGTAATTTGTCTGTACAGGTTCTATATCTTACATAGAGTGTAATTTGTCTGTACAGGTTCTATATCTTACATAGAGTGTCATTTGTCTGTTAAGGTGCTAAATCTTATAGTTTGTCTGCTAAGGTGCTTTTTATGAAACTTGTTTTTTGTGTAACGTTTTCTACACACAGAGTCCACTGCTGGGTAGGACTCTCGTTTCCCCTGGCTATAGAAGAGATGATTCTGGAATGAATTATCTCAAAGCACAGCGAGCAGATGATGCCACTAATCTCTTACCATGTCACAGCATGGGAATGTGTGTTTATGTGGGTGTACGTGAGTGTGTGTGTGTGTGTGAGTGTCTGTGTACGTGAGTGTGTGTGTATGAGTGTGTGTGTGTTCGTGTGTGTGTGTGTGTGTGTGTGTGTGTACGTGAGTGTGTGTGTGTGTGTGTGTGTGTGTGTGTATGTGGGTGTGTATGTGAAATACAGTCACAAAACAAAAAATCTTAATGACTTTAGTTCCAGCAGCAGACCGACAAACTGTGGACAGTGTGCGTTTGTGTGTGTGATTGTGTGTGCGTGTGTGTGTGATTGTGTGTGCGTTTGTGTGTGTGATTGTGTGTGCGTTTGTGTGTGTGATTGTGTGTCTATTCGTGAGTGGGATTATTTACGCTTGTTTGTGAGTGTGTGCTTGTGTGTGTGATAGACAGCATTCTAAATTGTGTACAAAAAAATCGTAACCCCATCCACACTCTCTCCCCCTTTCACACTCTCTCACACACGCGCACACACACACACACACACACACACACACACACACACACACACACACACACACACACACACACACACACACTAACACACACAGCAGAAACACAACATGTCCTGAGGAACTGACAGAAATGACTGGCAGGCACTAAGGAGGAAAAGAGAGAGGGAGACGGAGAGAGAGAGAGAGGGAGAGAGAGGGAGGGAGAGAGGGAGAGAGAGAGAGAGAGAGAGAAAGATAGAGAAAAAGCGAGGAAGGGAGAGAGAGAGAGAGAGGGAGAGAGAGCGAGGGAGAGAGAGAGACTTGCAGTGTGTGTGTGACAGAGAGAGAGAGAGACTTGCAGTGTGTGCGTGACAGAGAGAGAGAGAGAGAGAGAGAGCTGCAGTGTGTGTGTGACAGAGAGAGAGAGAGACTTGTGTGTGTGACAGAGAGGGAGAGAGACCTGCAGTGTGTGTGTGACAGAGAGAGAGAGACAGAGAATTAGAGAGCACACAGGGTTGTCATAACAACCTTGTATACTCTCTGGCTGACTAAGAGAAAAAGATCTTTGTGGGTGCTTGTGTGAGAGTGTATGTCTGTATGTGTGTAGGTGTGTATGTGTCTGTGTTTGGAAGTGTCTCTTTGGTGTGCGTTTCTCACCTGAGTGTGGGTTTAAAGTCAGCGGCTGTTGTGTTGGAACGATGAACACATCCCGCCCTTCAACAACAACAACAACAACAACAAATGAAGAGTTTCACTTCAAAGTGAGATATCGATTCTTTTGCAAATTGCGTTTACTATTATACAATGTTAGCTGACATGAACTAAAAAAGTATGTAATTATGGTACATTTAGAATTTTACTAACAAGTTCTGTGGTCAGAAAATCCCAACAACAACAACAAATGAACAAATTAATAGATACTAAGGTACTGATATTATATATATATATGTAAATTAGGGGCCCTAAAGGAATTGTGGCCTAGCTCTTGAAACAGTTATATAAAAAAATATCTCTTCAAATAATAAATACATACAGAAACTAAAATGAGAAAAACATAAACTCTGTGTGGCGGGTATGTGTATTTTTATGCTCAGTATTGTATTTAGTATTATTTAAAAAAAACATTTTAAGATGAGGACCATTGAATATGTGTGTGTGTGTGTGTGTGTGTGTGTGTGTGTGTGTGGGTGGGGGGGGGGGGGGTTGTACTGTACGTCCACTCAAATGTTCACATCCTCTTTGCCTCATCTTTCTACATCAGCCTGTATAACACACAGTAAGGTCTCTGGATTGTTTTGATTGGTTCATCAGCCTGTATATCACACAGTAAGGTCTCTGGATTGTTTTGATTGGTTCATCAGCCTGTATATCACACAGTAAGGTCTCTGGATTGTTTTGATTGGTTCATTTTTTACCCTCTAGCACTGGTCCTAGGACCTTGCCATGCACTCGGTAAAGGCTGTGTGTGTCTGAGTGTGTGTGTGTGTGTGGAGAGAGAGATCCACACATTTCCCCTCTCTTTGGTGTGTGTGTGTGTGTGTGTGTGTGTGTGTGTGTGGAGAGAGAGATCATTTGTCTCTTTTTCCTCCCCGATAATGCTCCTATCATTTGATCGCTTGTCATCAACCCTCTCCTCTCCTCTCCTCTCCCCTCCCCCTCCCCTCCTCTCCCCTCCTCTCTTCTCTTCTCCTTTCCTCTCCTCTCCCCTCCCCCGATTATGTAAAGTAAATCTTTTTGTTCCGTTCTGTCCCACTCCCTCTCTCTACAAAGCCCCGTCTCAGCTAAATTGTGTTGCAAAGGAGACTCAGATTGCAGTAAAGGTCTGAACAGAAGCTCCCCTGAAACTCACTGAAGACCATTATACACAAAACACATTTCTGGGTCTTCCTGCTCATTAAAAACTACTCTTGGAAGTTTTCTCTAACACTAGCGACACCCAACAAACAGGCCATTGAAAAGCATTGAAGTAACATCAGGTGTGTGTGGTTTCCCTGAGGAAAGCTGTGTGTGTGTGTGTGTGTGTGTGTGTGTGTGTGTGTGTGTGTGTGTGTGTGTGTGTGTGTGTGTGTGTGTTGTTGCTGACCGTGTGAGTGCAGGTTTGGTCCGCAGGGCGTTGCTATGGGAGAGAGCTTCGGCCACTGAGCTGTCACTGGAAACCCTCTTTCTCTGTTGTCCCTCCAGCAGCCTAGAGCAGACAGAGCAGGAGGGTTAGGGCTAGAATAAGAGACACCAGCCTAGAGCAGACAGAGCAGGAGGGTTAGGGCTAGAATAAGAGACACCAGCCTAGAGCAGACAGAGCAGGAGGGTTAGGGCTAGAATAAGAGACACCAGCCTAGAGCAGACAGAGCAGGAGGGTTAGGGCTAGAATAAGAGACTGAGTTTGTTTAGCTGAATCAGAATGGTTGTCTTCCTTTCTTTGTCCCTTGGTCCTCAGTCTCACTGAGTCTGAGAGGGGTCAAAACATTTAGAATAGAACCTCTTTCTTCATTTGGATATGTGAACATATTCCAGACAGAATGCCAGCGACCACAATGCAGACAAGTCTAAGGTGATTTCTATACTCTATATGACTAAGGTGATTTCTATACATCCAGTTAAATATGTAGAGGGACCAACAGAGAGATAAAGAGAGAAAAACGGGCAGAAGAAGGGATAGAGATGGTGAGAAGAAGAAGAAGTGAGACTTTGGCACCCTTTTGAATTGACAATTAATTTAAACATCACATATGTTTTAAAACCCCACAATTTCAAATCCCCACACACTTCCACCCTCACCCTCTAAACACCTTCCATACATGCATAGCCATACCTCCCTCCACCCACACAGATAACCTTAACAGAAAGGATTTACACCAATATAAACAAACCCCCCCCCCCGACCCCACCCATTATTTGTTGTAATTTCTTTATTTTCCCAAAACATGGTTTAAAATGTGTAATAATTAGAATACGTTTCGCCTAATTGTAAAGTAGATTATTTGTTATTTACTGTATCTTGGTTTGTTTGAACATTACGTTATTTTGTATTAATTTATAAATCAATAGATAATGAACAAAAGTCCATATGCAATTATTTTTCTGAAATATACAAAATGCATTATATTGACTTTATAATTACTGATTGATGATATTACACATAATCCAACATTATAATATAATTTGTATTGATATTTTTGGGAGATCCTTTGTGAAAAAAAAGTGTTTTCGAGTGGTAACGACGTTGTTTTGGTAGTGACAATTGTATTCATTTTTACATTATGTCACAACTGAAATGGTATAATTTATTTTAGGTATGACTGTTTAAGTTGTAGACAAATTTAAACTAATCTAATCCATCCATCCATCCATCCATTTTCCGCCGCTTATCCGGGGCCGGGTCGCGGTGGCAGCAGGCTCAGCAGGGTATTCCAGACATCCCTATCCCCAGCAACGCTTTCCAGATCGCGCCAGCGTGTTCTGGGTCTACCCCGGGGTCTCCTACCAGTAGGGCGTGCCCGGAAAACCTCCAACGAGAGGCGCCTAGGAGGCATCCTAATCAGATGCCCGTACCACCTCATCTGGCTCCTTTCGACGCGAAGGAGCAGCGGCTCTACTCCGAGCTCCCTCCGGATGACCGAGCTCTTTACCCTATCCCTAATATAATCTAATCTAATTAGCTAATCTAATCATAAAACTAAATTGCTAGCATGCACATGGCTAGCAAGTACATATTTGGAGTGGTCTACGCTAATAAAATCAATATTTGTAGCTTTTTAAACCAAAATGTATAACTTCACTGAAGCAATTATGTGTTTCCAGTAATGACCATTTTAAAAAATACACACTGATTTCCAGATTTTAGAGGACATTTACTTTGAAACAATGAAACAAAACTCTTCAATGCGCTAACCTAAACAAAGGGTTGCGGTCTCATTTCCTGGTTAAAACTTTAGGGGTGTTGCTAAATCAGGCTTGGCGTGCAGACAAAAAACAACTGTTTGGGTAGTGACAGGAAAGTTGGTGACATCAACTTTCATATAAAGTTTCTTAATTTATAATTTCTGAAAACAGATCTGATTCTTTCAATAGCCATTTAATATAAAACAACACACTTTAGTAGTAAAACAAAGTAAATAAATTGACAAAATGTTTTTACTGCAATAACTGAAATGTAGGGGTTTGGGTTAGAGACAGCCCACTGCCAATATAAAGTTGCATATAAACCCTGATCGCGTAAATGTCTAATTGCATAGTATCACATCGAATGTATTGTACCTAAAATTAGACCATATCATTATCAACATAAGACACAAAAGTGTTTATTGTTTTAGTACTTATTTTAGGTGGGGACTGCAGTTTGAACCATTTCTGTAGAATCACCCATAGAGCACCTTCACCCCCTGCTGATGCTGTCGCAACATCCAAATGCTCCTCTAATTTAGAGCCAACTGAAATCTGCCCTCCCTGCTAAATCTATTATGTCAACATGTGTCGATATGTAGATGTTCCAGAGAGAGAGAGAGAGAGAGAGAGAGAGAGAGAGAGAGAGAGAGAGAGAGAGAGAGAGAGAGAGAGAGAGAGAAAGAGAGAGAGAGATGGGAAGAAAGAGGAGGTGGACTCAAGGGGTTCTTAGATTTATAACCTAAGATAATAATACGTTCTGATGAAGTGCATTGTAGATGGATGAGAAAGACATGGGAAGCTATTTGAACACGTGGAACCAGAGAGAACCCCTTATTAAGACTCTGGGGGTTTAGTTTGTGGAACGCTATGGGAACACATGGAACCAGAGAGAACCCCTTATTAAGACTCTTGGGGTTTAGTTTGTGGAACGTAAGGATCTAAGAGAAGAAACATTTGCAAAGCACCTGGAGATCACGAGTTCTCTCTCTACGATGAACACACACACACACACAGTGCCTCTCTCTCTAATGAACACACACACACACACACACACAGTGTTTCTCTTCTGAAAACACACACACACACACACACACACACACACACACACACAGTGTTTCTCTTCTGAAAACACGCACACACACACACACACACACACACACACACACACACACACACACACTGTCTCTATCTCTTATGAACACAGACAAACACGCACAAACACAAACATACCTCTCTCCCAAACACACACACACACACACACACACAAGCATGTATTACTTTTTTCTTAACACACACACACACACACACACAAGCATGTATTACTTTTTTCTTAACACACACACACACACACACACGCACACACACGCACACACACACACACAGACACACACATACACACACACACACACACACACATTCTTCTGGGACATCTATTTTTGGGTAACAGGGAGGGTGCTGTTAGGAGAGATAATATCATGCTGTTCCGTACACACACACACATTGCTCCGCACATTTGGTCAAATATATCAGGAAATATTGAACAATAATTAATTCAAAATAGTTTTCTTCTAATTCAAAGATGATTGATATTTTTATATCAACATAATTCACACACACACAAGCTCATCCTTCAATCATTTATGTTCCTGGAATTTATTTCGATGAATGCACATGCGCAATGGCACATTCATAAACACACACACACAGACGCACCAAAATATTACTTTTGAATTAGGTGTGTACAATGAAATAGCAGTATAGAGATAAAAGGTTGTCAGCCAATCAAAGTGTAGGACTCTATTCCATTCAAAAATACTAACAACACTACCATCTTCTACGTAAACAGAAACCTTTTCTGATGTCTCCCAGAAAAACATGTGGGACCAAAGACACTTCATGATATTTATAAAGACAATAGCCTAAATACACTGAGACACTTTATAAAGACACGGAGACACTGACTGATGTTTATAAAGACACTGAGACACTGAATGATGTTTATAAACACACGGAGACACTGAATGATGTTTATAAACACACAGAGACACTGAATGATGTTTATAAACACACGGAGACACTGAATGATGTTTATAAACACACGGAGACACTGAATGATGTTTCTGGATCAGTGACTCCTTTGCTCTGTCTCTTGAGTCCTGCATCTTATCAGTCCCTCTTCGACTCTGTCTTATGTCCCATGTCTCCTACAAAACAGTGAACTGTCCACAATGTCTTGTGAGGGCCTGCAGGCGGTGTGCGTTCCAGCCGACATAGACTAGTTGACAGTTTACACCAGCTCACCCGTGATTTGGGAACGAGTTGAGAACCTGATGTTCCACTAGAAACATGTATAATGTCAGAGAAATGAAAGCTGTTTAGGCATTCAAAATCAGCACGTTGGCCTGTGTGTGTGTGTGTGTGTGTGTGTGTGTGTGTGTACTGACGACATGGCGCATTCCCCTTATAAAGGGACGCTTTGCCACCCTCATCAGCGCCTAGGCACCAACCCTGGATGCAGAGAATAACATCAAAGAGGACTTTTACAGAAGTCTTGACTCCATCATCCAGAAAACCCCAGCAGACAAACTCATACTCATGGGAGACTTCAATGCTAGAGTGGGCACAGAGCATCTTGTATGGAGTAAAGTCCTTGGCCAGCATGGAGTGGGGAAAATGAACACCAATAGGCTCCGGCTCCTCTCCCTCTGTGCGGAACATCGCCTGGTCATTACTAATACCACCTTCCAGATGAAGAACAGGCTCAAAACCACCTGGCAACACCCCCGCTCAAAACACTGGCACCTCCTGGATTACATCATTGTCCGCCAAAAGGACAGACAGGATGTTCTTATCACCCGAGTCATGCGCGGGGCTGAATGTTGGACTGATCATCTTATGGTCAGATCCAAACTCCTCATAGATATTCAACCCCGCCGCCAAAGGACAGCCCCAAACAAAAAACTCAACTGCACAGCACTGAACAACCCTACCACCACAGGCAACCTCCGACGGCTCCTTGCAAAAAACCTCGATCAAGTTCCGGAGGAATCCACTGAATGGTCAGCTCTGCGCACAGCTATCCACAGTGCAGCCTCGGAAGCACTTGGTCTGCCAAGGTAACGTCACCAGGACTGGTTTGATGACAACTCTGCCAAAATACAGTCACTCCTGCAAACAAAACATGAAGCCCACAAAGCTCTGCTGTCCAACCCTGGATCCTCCACCCTGAAAACCACTTTTGCTAAGGCAAGAGCTGCGACCCAGCGTGCTCTCCGGATCATGGAAGACACCTGGTGGGTGCAGAAGGCACAAGAAATCCAAACCTTTGCAGACTGCAATAACACCCAGGGCTTCTATGATGCCATCAAAGCGTTATATGGCTCCAGGAAGCAAAGTAATGCCCCTGTCCGATCAGCAGATGGGGACACTCTTCTCAAGGACCGTCATGAGATCCTTGGCCGCTGGGCGGATCACTTTGAGACCCTTTTCAACCACACCAACTCTGTTGATCCTCAATAAACTTCCAGACCTTCCACCAATCCTGCATCTCGACACTCCGCCACAGTTCTTTGAAACCTGCCAAGCCATCAGGGTCTTGAAGTACAACAAAAGTGCAGGAACTGATGGCATCCCGGCAGAGGTCTTCAAATATGGGGGGGACCTCCTCACACTCCGCCTACATCAACTGATCACAAATATCTGGAAGTCCGAGATCCTCCTGCAGGACTGGAAGGATGCTAACATTGTGGTCATTTACAAACAGAAGGGGGACAGAGCGGTTTGTGGGAACAGCCGGAGAATCTCTCTCCTCTCCACTGCAGGGAAAGTGCTGGCAAAAATCATGCTCAACAGACTGGTGGAACACATTTCGGAAAGTGCTCTCCCGGAAACACAAAGTGGTTTCCGGAAGTCTAGATCCAGTACTGACATAATCTTTGTCTTATGGCAGCTACTAGAGAAGAGCAGAGAGCAGTGCAAAGACCTGTACGTAGCCTTCATCGACCTCAGCAAAGCCTTTGACACCATAAACCGTGAGATGCTCTGGAAACAGCTCTCCAAACTTGGGGTACCACCCAAGTTTCTCTCCGTCCTGCAGCAACTGCGTGATGGCATGCAAGCCAGAGTCCTCATGGGAGGACTCCAGTCAGAGTCCTTCAAGGTCAGCGTTGGGGTGAAGCAAGGCTGTGTCTTGGCACCGGTCTTGTTTAATATCCTCCTCTCAGCCATCACCCACCTCTTCCATCATGCCCTGGGACACAGAGATGGAGTTCACCTGGAGTACCGCCTTGACGGAAGTCTATTTAACATCCGACGGCTCCAGGCCTATACAAAGACAAAGACCTGCCAAATCTGTGAGCTTCAATATGCAGATGACTGCGCTGTCTTGGCACATAGCCCAGAGTCCATGCAGCAGGCCCTAAACATAATTTCTGGCCTATACTAGTCCTTTGGTCTCCAGGTTAACATTAAAAAAACTGAAGTTATGGCACAATATATTATCCAACCTCCTTCACCCCCCAGCTTCCAAATCAATGGTGTTCCACTCAAAGTTGTGGGCCAGTTCACCTATCTTGGCTCCACACTTTCCTCAGACTGCTCCCTTGACACTGAAATAAACAGCCGCATCAACAATGCCTCATCAGCCTTTGGGCGACTCCGCAGAAGGGTTTTTGAAAACAAAAACCTGAAGGTCAGCACCAAGGTTGCCGTATACAATACGGTATGTGCCTCCACTCTGCTCTATGGGGCAGAAACGTGGACCCCATACAGACGGCACATCACAAACTTGGAGGCCTTCCACATCCGATGCCTTCAAAAGATCCTCGGCCTGTCTTGGGAAGATTGAATCCCCCATACTGAGATTCTTTCCATGACCAACTCCACCTGCATGGAAGCAGCAATGGCTAAAAAACATCTTCGCTGGATAGGGCATACCATCCGCATGCCTAGCCACCGCCTTCCCCACCGAGCCCTCTATGGGCAACTCAGCGCTGCAAAACAGGCCGCTGGTGGACAAAAGAGGTGCTACAAGTACTACACCAAAGATCTCCTGAAGCGCTGCAACATAAACCCCATCCAACTAGAACCTCTGGCACTCGATAGATCGGCATGGCAGGGCACCAGGGTGGCTGAACAAATACATCACACCATGCAAAAGAGGAGGACCAAAAGACATGCCCAACGACACCAGAGGGCTGCCAGCATTACCCCAACATCTGTGCTCCCTTGCCCCACCTGTGGACGAGTGTGTGGCTCACGCATCGGCCTCCACAGCCGCATGAAGTGGCACCAGCGTCAACAACGCTAAACCCCCCCCCCTCGGAGCAAGCGTCATCATCGGACACGATGGACAGCTAAAGAGTGTACGTGTATGTGTGTGTTGGGGGGGATTGGTGGATGGAGCATGTGGAACCTCTTCCACCCACGGCCTGGGGGGTAAGGGGGACGTTTTGCTGTGTGGGACTCACCTGGTGTCCATGTGCAGCACGCTCACACACATCTGCTCCTACGGGTCTTTGCGTGAAATAACATTGTGGGAGAGCATAGCGTGTGTGTGTGTGTGTGTGTGTGTGTGTGTGTGTGCGCGTGTGTGTGTGTGTGTGTGTGTTCCGGTATACAGTACATAATGTCATTCTAGGGTCTCACTGTCGTTTTGCTTTTCTCCATTCCACTCTTCCATTCGCTCCATCCCTCTGCCTTTCATCTTCTCTTCCTCATCATTCTTTCCAGGTCTCATGGAATACTCTTTCTACATTCTTGTGCTCTTGAACTGCCTATCCACTTCTCTCTACATTTCTATATTCCTCTCTTCCTACTATCCTTCCTCACTCCATCCCTCTCTTTTCTGCTCTCCATATCTCTCCACCCCTCTTCTCCTCTCTCCCTCCTTATCAAGCCCACACATTACACTTAGCATTGCAAATGACTGCTATCACCTAGGAAACACAAACGCACAACATGCTGACACACACACACACGCTCACACACACAAACGCACACACAAGCACGCTCCCAGCTATGTTCCACCTGATCAAAATAGACTATGGAGGGCACCAAATCTGCATTGAGTGCGTGACTGGTTGAATAAGAAGGTTGCATGTGTCTCTGCCCACGCACAGACCAACACACACACACACACACACACACACACATCACCCACTTGTTTTTGAATGTTCACTACGATGCCTTAACTACCTTGACTTTTCTCCTCTAAGCAGCAGTAATGAGGCTTGTGATGGTCTCTGTGTTCATCGTTACAGGCCAGCCATGATGTGTAGAGCAGAGGCATCATATGCAGAGGCTACAGGGAGAAATGGGCTGAGACGTAGAGTGGACTATAAACCTTTGTGTTAGAGTGGACTCTATAGCCTTGGTGTTAGAGTGGACTCTATGTGTTCAGGATCAAGTCAATGGCTAAGGCCTTTGTGTTAGAGTGGACTCTATACGTTCAGGATCAAGTCAATGGCTAAGGCCTTTGTGTTAGAGTGGACTCTATACGTTCAGGATCAAGTCAATGGCTTAGGCCTTTGTGTTAGAGTGAACTATGTGTTCAGGATCAAGTCAATGGCTAAGGCCTTTGTGTTAGAGTGGCTGGATGGAAGACAACAGTGGCGTATGGGAGGGGTCTGCAAGCAGAGGGCCCCTAACACATATATATATATATATATACAGTACCAGTCAAAGGTTTGGATACACTTTCCCATTCACTTCAATGTTTTCTGTGCTAGTTTAGGTATTGTGTTTTGTGCTGGCTACCATAATGTCTTTCTCGGTCTAGGTTAAGCGGCTACAGTTTGTTAGTGCCTGTTGCCATGGTATCGGTTGTTTCCGGCTACTGCGTTGCATGTTGGTTAGCGCTGGCACAAAATGCTGCACGTAACAACTGGCTTAATACATGTACCTAGTAGTTACCTGCAGCGTTTTGTGCAGCAATTTCTTAATTTATGTTGAAGTTGAAGTTTATTCTTTTAATTGTAAGTCACTTCAAGTTGACTTCATGTCTCTTGACACTGACTGGAGCCTCCTCTTTTCTGCCTGTGCCAGCAGTGTAGAACAGTGCATGCCCAACTAGCATCTATGTGTGTGTGTGCTCGGGTGCTTGTACAATTTATTTTGTGCTTAGTGTGTGTGTCGGGGGAGCCTTGTGATTTGTGTCAGAGACCAGGTCCAGTATGGCTGATCAGCAGACCCTCTCTGTGTCAGAGACCAGGTCCAGTATGGCTGATCAGCAGACCCTCTCTGTGTCAGAGACCAGGTCCAGTATGGCTGATAAGCAGACCCTCTCTGTGTCAGAGACCAGGTCCAGTATGGCTGATAAGCAGACCCTCTCTGTGTCAGAGACCAGGTCCAGTATGGCTGATCAGCAGACCCTCTCTGTGTCAGAGACCAGGTCCAGTATGGCTGATCAGCAGACCCTCTCTGTGTCAGAGACCAGGTCCAGTATGGCTGATCAGCAGACCCTCTCTGTGTCAGAGACCAGGTCCAGTATGGCTGATCAGCAGGCTAATACCCTCTCTGTGTCAGACGCAGACCTATGGGTACGCATGTAGAATTAATGAGCAAAAAGATACGTCTTCCATATTAAACCAGGTCACTAAGACAACTCAACTGTGCCAAAATGATTGGGTGAAAACCCGGTTGATAAACGGAAAAAGCGACGTGATCGAGGGAGGAGGAAGAGAGAAAATATGTAGTAGCAGAATGGACAAGAAGGAAGGAAGAGAAGAAGAACCAGAAAGAGACAGAGAGAGAGACAGAAAGAGAGAGAGAAGAACCAGAGAGAGACAGAGAGAGAGACAGAAAGAGAGAGAGAAGAACCAGAGACAGAGAGGAAGAATAAGCACAGATGAGTATACCTCTTCCGCAGAGGGAAAGGAAAGCCAGAGGAGGAGGAGGAGAAGAGAGGTTTCCTGTGTCGGGGGGGCAGGGCCTCCATGTCCCAGAGTCGGGGGGGCAAGGTGTCACTATCCGAGTGAGGGGAGAGGGGGCTGAGGCAAAAGAAGAAAGAAAGGAAGGAAGGAAGGAAGGAAGGAAGGAAGGAAGGAAGGAAGGAAAAGAAGGAGAGAAACAGTGCTGATAGTCACAAAATACAAACGTTCAATCTTATCAATGAACCTACGCTCAGAATTCAGGCCTATTGAAAAAAGGTTTTCAAGATGGATGCCTGCTAGTAAGACTCCAGATCCTAGTGCTGGAGCACAACATCATGAAGTGGTTAGCACATCCAATGGTGCCACATGGACACATTATGAAGTCACAGAGCATCTGCCTTTAAATAACTTAGTTCATCTAGAAGAAGAGCACATTTGACTATCTGTTGGCGTATCTGTATTCTACATACAAAGAGAGGGGAAGGGGTATAAAAAGAGAAACAGGGTGAAGAGCAGAGTCCATTGACCTTGTCTGTCTCCTGTTAGGTGTCATGGCATCGTTACAATCTGTGGGCTGAAATACACCGTGTAGAGTGAGCCAGCGTTTGTCTTTAATCTGCCCTGATTCCTGCAGGCATGGTGATACACAGAGCCTGTAGAGCGGCTGTCTGAAAGTTGGTGGGTGTGTCAGTGATACATAGAGCCTGTAGAGCGGCTGTCTGAAAGTTGGTGGGTGTGTCAGTGATACATAGAGCCTGTAGAGCGGCTGTCTGAAAGTTGGTGGGTGTGTCAGTGATACATAGAGCCTGTAGAGCGGCTGTCTGAAAGTTGGTGGGTGTGTCAGTGATACATAGAGGCTGTACAGCGGCTGTCTGAAAGTTGGTGGGTGTGTCAGTGATACATAGAGCCTGTAGAGCGGCTGTCTGAAAGTTGGTGGGTGTGTCAGTGATACATAGAGCCTGTAGAGCGGCTGTCTGAAAGTTGGTGGGTGTGTCAGTGATACATAGAGCCTGTAGAGCGGCTGTCTGAAAGTTGGTGGGTGTGTCAGTGATACATAGAGCCTGTAGAGCGGCTGTCTGAAAGTTGGTGGGTGTGTCAGTGATACATAGAGCCTGTAGAGCGGCTGTCTGAAAGTTGGTGGGTGTGTCAGTGATACATAGAGGCTGTAGAGCGGCTGTCTGAAAGTTGGTGGGTGTGTCAGTGATATATAGAGGCTGTAGAGCGGCTGTCTGAAAGTTGGTGGGTGTGTCAGTGATACATAGAGGCTGTAGAGCGGCTGTCTGAAAGTTGCACCTGCTGTTCATATCCGGCTTTAGTTTAATTCACTAGTATAAATATTCAATATAGCGTTCTGCATGCTTTTTTGGCAGTCATACCTGGGTGCCGAGGGAGATGGCGGAGGAGAAGCGGAGGATTCTGGGAAGGCGAACGCGCGCCTGGGGGTGGGGCCGACCAAGTCTGGCATGCCGGGGGAGGTGCTCACGGTCTCCATGACAACCAGCTCCGGGTCAAGCACAAAGAGCTCCTCCTGAGAGATCTCAGTAACGTAGTTCAGATGCTCCTACACACACACACACACACAGACACACACACACAGACACAGACACAGACACAGACACACACGTGCCTCACTCTCTGGCTCCATGGTAAAGGTAAAATGAAATACGTGAACAACTCTACTAACTAACCTGAGCTCTGTCGATCCTGTAGAAGCGATCTGCCGTTGTGGCTACAGAGAAAAGAGAACACTTTGTAAACATCTTCAAATATCCTGGATCCTCTGACTGAAAAAGCAGTTGATACTTGTAATATCAGCCTAACCACTTTGAAAACTAAGGTAGCCTCACTCATTATGGTCACTGAGACAAGCCCAGTGTGCAAGCAAACCTGATGCACACACACATGCACGCACGCACGCACGCACACACACACACACACACACACAACGTAATTTATGATTAGTTTTATTCACATTAACTTACTCCACTGTTAATAAGACATAAACAGTGCCTGTCTGCCTGCCTGCCTGTCTGTCACATGGTCTTGCCTGCCTGCCTGCCCGTCTGTCTGTCACATGGTCTTGCCTGCCTGCCTGCCTGCCTGCCTGCCTGCCTGCCTGACTGCCTGCCTGTCTGTCACATGGTCTTGCCTGCCTGCCTACCTGCCTGCCTGCCTGCCTGCCTGTCTGTCTGTATGTGACATGGTCTTACCTGTCTGTCTGTCTGCCTGCCTGCCTGCCTGTCTGCCTGTCTGTCTGTCTGCCTGTCTGCCTGTCTGTCTGTAAAGCCTATTCTGATGAGTTGGGGTGAATGTGTGGTGTGTTTAGGGTGTGTGTGTGTGTGTGTGTGTGTGTGTGTGTGTGTGTGTGTGTGTGTGTGTGAATGTGTGTGTGTCTATATGTGTGTGTGTGTGTGTACTCACAGTCTAAGAAGCACCACTTTGGGGAGAGCTTCTGAGATGAGAGGGTCTTCGGTTTGCCTCCTTCTTCCTCCTGCAAGACAGGACAACCAACCATCAGACAGCCAATGGAACGAGGAGGGTGGGCCCTCTCTGCGTAAGAAACCAATAGGATGCACTGATTGAAGAGGACAGAATGGGTGGCTCTCCAATGACCAATAAGAACAACACACACACAAGAAGCACAGACACACAGATACATAGCTCCAAGCAGCGAGAAGAAGGTCTGGTCTTCTGATTACCGAGACATTGTTACCGAGGTGATGGTGACTCACACTGGTTGGCATGCCTGGAAGGAGAGTCACTGACCTTTGCTGCCTCGCTCTGGGAGCTCTGCTGCATGCACAGGGAGGCCCCCAGGAGCCAAAGGAGCAAACTGAACAACACCCACAGGGCACAAGGAAAGAAACACACACCCACACACACACACACAGTTACAGACTACTGCCAAGTAAGAACCCTCCCACTCATGGATAAGCAGAGCGGCTCTCTCCACCGCGGGACCCAGCTACATGCACCATTAAACACACAGAAGCCTGTTTGCTGTGGATTAGGAGATGGACATTGATTAGTTTGTTCTTTCTTTCCTCCATGTCTCTATCTATTTCTTCCTGCTTTTTCATTCCTCTTCTTGGTTTCTTTAGCACTGATGTGTAACACATGCACGTCAACACACATGCGCGCACACACACACACACACACACACACACACACACACACACACACACACACACACACATGCAACAGTGACAGTAATATACTCCATGCTTCCATTCTTTGACTGAGGGGGAACCGGCAGATAGCGATCCTCACCCGAGGAGAATATCAGATAGCTGGGTTAAGGGGTGTGTGTGTGTGTGTGTGTGTGTGTGTGTGTGTGTGTGTGTGTGTGTGTGTGTGTGTGTGTGTGTGTGTGTGTGTATGTGTGTGTGTGTGTGTCTCCCCTATTGTTCAACACTTGTCATTACAGAGACTCTTCAGTTAAGTGGTGGCATAGGGTTAGGGCTAACCAACCCTAACCCTAACCCTTAAAAAACAAGAATTGAAATAGTTATTAAAACAGCAGCCGGTTGCTTGACTTTGAACAAAACTTAGCCTCTCCATTTGGCTCTGTGTAGAGCAACTAAACATATTTTTTCTTCTACCTGCGCTTGGTTGGAAGTAGAAATCTAGCTCAATTAACCTAACACAGAGCTTTGAGGATCAGTGAGTAGAGATAGGAGAGAGGAGAGGTACCTTAACCTTAACCTTAACCTAACCCTAACACAGAGCTTTGAGGATCAGTGAGTAGAGAGGGGAGAGAAAGGTTGTTGACTGGGATTTCAGAACTTAAGCTCCTGAAATTAGGGTTATGGATGAGCACGGCTCTCCTCATTGGGTTTCAGGTTTCAGGCATCATTGGTAATCCGCCATGTTTGTTAAAACACATGGTCCAATTAGGACACTGAAAACCAATCAATATGAGCCACAAGCGAACACTGGACTCGTGTTTCAGGGAGGGAGCCAGTTTGGTCCCTGTGTTCTGCAGTTACTGGACTGAGACAGAAATACCCACCATAACTCCTGACCAAAACACAACTGGCTCTCAGCAAAGCTGGTGAAACACACACACACACACACACACACACACACACACACACACACACACACACACACACACACACACACACACACACATACACACCGAGAGAGAGAGAGAGAGAGAGAGAGAGAGAGAGGGAGAGAGGGAGAGAGAGAAAGAGATCACATAAAGTGAGTCTCTCCTGCAGCAACAGAAGCCGCTGGTCTGCTGAAGCCAGGAGATGACACAGAATAGTTCATCACAAGCAACAAGCCCATCCACCAGGCAGCGGCTCTGTCTTTCATGTAAAGGCCATCCACACACAGCATTCCTCTCTGTCTCTCTCTCTCTCTGTCTGCCTCCCTCTCGCCGTCTCTCCGTCTCCCCACCATCACGCAGACCACAGGCTTGAAGATCCTGCGTTCAAACGAGCGGTGATTGACTCTGCGGTGAGTGTAGTAGTTGCTGTAGTACGTTTGCGTTTGTCTGTGTGTGTGTGTGTGTGTGTGTGTGTGTGTGTGTGTGTGTGTGGGACATGGTTCCCCTGCAGCCAGAAGAGGCCATGGCGTGCTACTACCAACCTGCAGCCCCAGGTGTTTGAAGGAGGGGTGGACAGAGCTGATGTCCTGTGGAGGGAGAGGAGTCACAAACTGTCAAACACACACACACACACACACACACACACACACACACACACACACACACACACACACACACACACACTAACAAACACAAAGGTTCAAACACACAAACACAAACTTACAAACACCAAGACTCACACGCACACACACACACAACCATGGTCACACATAACCATGCTAACACACACATTCAAGGAGTTTCTGAACAGTGAAGTAGCACCAACATGGGAGGTGACAATTTGCCACAGATGCATTGGCATATACAATGCAGTAGACAAAATCCAAAATCCAAACACAGGATATATCACTAACTACTAGATACAGAGGAACCAGCTGATATTCTGTGCCCATACTTTAACAAGCTGCTAGGGTTAAGCATAGTCCATGTCTATCCCAATGGAACTAGTAAAGAAACACTGTTTGCATTGGAAACAGCTCAATAAGCTATGCTATGGTATACTAACACATATTAACAATCCTATGACACCTCTGGTTCAAAGCACAGCAGAAACCTACCAAGAGCAAGTACCAATCATTCATATTGACTAATCAAGTTTGATGATGCTTTTTCTAGCTTCATCTGAAAGAAAGATCAATGTAGTAACATTTGTGTTGGAAAATGCACTTACCAACTGATGAAACAAATCAGTTTCTTTTAGAACTATAATTCATGTGTACATGTTTCTCAGAGAGAAGACGTCCGACGAGGTTTGGTGTCATTAGTAATGAATGCCAATCCGACCATGCTAGTAGTTTCACCAGCTAGGACGAGCATTAGGACCTCGAGGTTTATAATCCACTCGGTGATTTTAGGAGGACCAAAATAGCAGTTAACCAGAGAGAAGAGCTCTGGAGTTCCTCTCAGGAACTCTGCCGCAGAGAGACAGTGATAGAAAAGGAAAGCTGGGCTCCATTTAGACTGTCACCAATGCTTAGGGTTTAGGACTGTTACTAAGCTAAGGTTTATCATCTTAGGTTTAGGGTTTAGGACTGTTACTAAGCTAAGGTTTATCATCTTAGGTTTAGGGTTTAGGACTGTTACTAAGCTAAGGTTTATCATCTTAGGTTTAGGGTTTAGGACTGTTACTAAGCTAAGGTTAATCATCTTAGGTTTAGGGTTTAGGACTGTTACTAAGCTAAGGTTAATCATCTTAGGTTTAGGGTTTGGTTACTAAGCTAAGGTTCGTCATCTTAGGTTTAGGGTTAGGTTACTAAGCTAAGGTTTATGTTTAGGGTTTGGTTACCAAGCTAAGGATTATCATCTTAGGTTTAGGGTTTGGTTACTAAGCTAAGGTTTATCATCTTAGGTTTAGGGTTTGGTTACTAAGCTAAGGTTAGTCATCTTAGGTTTAGGGTTTGGTTACTAAGCTAAGGTTTATCATCTTAGGTTTAGGGTTTGGTTACTAAGCTAAGGTTAGTCATCTTAGGTTTAGGGTTTGGTTACTAAGCTAAGGTTCGTCATCTTAGGTTTAGGGTTTGGTTACTAAGCTAAGGTTTATCATCTTAGGTTTAGGGTTTGGTTACTAAGCTAAGGTTCGTCATCTTAGGTTTAGGGTTTGGTTACTAAGCTAAGGTTAGTCATCTTAGGTTTAGGGTTTGGTTACTAAGCTAAGGTTAGTCATCTTAGGTTTAGGGTTTGGTTACTAAGCTAAGGTTAGTCATCTTAGGTTTAGGGTTTGGTTACTAAGCTAAGGTTAGTCATCTTAGGTTTAGGGTTTGGTTACTAAGCTAAGGTTAGTCATCTTAGGTTTAGGGTTTGGTTACTAAGCTAAGGTTAATCATCTTAGGTTTAGGGTTTGGTTACTAAGCTAAGGTTCGTCATCTTGGGTTTAGGGTTTGGTTACTAAGCTAAGGTTCGTCATCTTAGGTTTAGGGTTAGGTTACTAAGCTAAGGTTTATGTTTAGGGTTTGGTTACCAAGCTAAGGATTATCATCTTAGGTTTAGGGTTTGGTTACTAAGCTAAGGTTCGTCATCTTGGGTTTAGGGTTTGGTTACTAAGCTAAGGTTCGTCATCTTAGGTTTAGGGTTTGGTTACTAAGCTAAGGTTTATCATCTTAGGTTTAGGGTTTGGTTACTAAGCTAAGGTTTGTCATCTTAGGTTTAGGGTTTGGTTACTAAGCTAAGGTTAGTCATCTTAGGTTTAGGGTTTGGTTACTAAGCTAAGGTTAGTCATCTTAGGTTTAGGGTTTGGTTACTAAGCTAAGGTTAGTCATCTTAGGTTTAGGGTTTGGTTACTAAGCTAAGGTTTGCACACAGATGAAGCCGTGTCAGTACATAATGGTGTCCATACTACAAAGTGTGAAAGGGTCTCCCTCCATTCACCAGCTGTACTTACTTCCTGTAGTCTCTCAATATGGGAGCGACAGGTCTCCAAGTCACTGTCGCCAGGGACAACTATCAGACCCAATGGGATGGCTGCAGAGAGAGAGAGAGAGAGAGAGAGAGAGAGAGAGAGAGAGAGAGAGAGAGAGAAGGAAAGACATTACAAATTGCATTAAAATGGTTGTCTAAGTTACAATACATTTTCCACATTGAACTGACATGACAAGGACAAACTGCCTGACTGACTGATTGACTGACAGAAAGAGAGACTGACTAAATATGGTAAAAATTAAAGAAACATGTTTGTTGTGTACCTTTACTGTGTCTTCCTCTGACCATCTGTTACGTTTGACATTATTATGGCTGTATTGTTTTAAAACCCCAGTGATGTTGTGGGTGAATCAGAACCGTGAAGACTGTGTGAGTAACAGAAACACGAACACCACACCAATGTTAATTCCTTTGCTCAGGTTGCACTAAATGATGTTGGATGTTTCTGGAAAACACCAGTGAAGATCTTAGGGTTTTTGTTTTGTTCTCATAATAACTGTTAATAATAATAATAATAATTCATTTTATTTTTAGCGCTTTTCTAAATACTCAAAGCGCTTTACACAAATTGGTCGCCAATTAATACCACAGAACGAACAATGAATGGAACGACAGCTATCAAACACAACACTCAGTCTGAGTGATACCACGGCAGCCAATTTGCGCCAGACTTGCTCACCCAACATATAACAACGGACTTGCTCACACACATAGGACACACAGACCGACTCCAGGTGAATTGGCAGTGACTGGTCAGGGCAGTGGAAGGAGGTTGCAGCATGTCGTTTGATGGTGGGAGGAAACCGGAGTACCCGGAGGAAACCCACACAAACACGGGAAGAACATGCAAACTCCACACAGAAAGGCCCTTGGGTGAGGTGGGATTTGAACCCAGGACCTTCTTGCTGTGAGGCAACAGTGAGCCACCGTGCTGTTCTCAGACCATAGCCTGCCTGCCTGCCTGACTGCCTGACTGACTGACTGACTGACCTACATTTACAGAAGTATCCAGACCCTTCACTATGCCACTCAGAGTTCAGCACAGCTGCATCCCGTTTCCTTTGATCATCTTTGATGTTTCTACAGCTTGATTGGACTTCACCTGTGGTAAATTCAATTGATTGGACAGGCTTTGAAAGGCACACACCTGTCTATATAAAGTCCCAAAGTTCAAAGTGCATGACAGAGCAAAAGCAAAGCCATGAGGTAGAGGGAACTGTCTGTGGACCTCCACCACAGGATTGAGGTGAGGCACAGATCTGGGGAAGGGCACAAAAACAAACATCTCTGCAGCACTGAAGGTCCTGAAGAACACAGTGGCCTCCTTCACATCAACCCCCCCCCGCTGAACTGAGCCATGGGGATAGAAGAGTCTTGGTCAGGCAGGTGACTAAGAACCCCATGGTCACTTTGACAGAGCTCCAGAGCTCCTCTGTGGAGATGGAGAACCTTCCAGAAGGACAACCGTCTCTGCAGCGCTCCACTAATCAGGCCTTTATAGTAGAGAGGCCAGACAGAAGCCACTCCTCAGTAACAGGACATGACGGCCCAAACTCCCCAAACTAAGGTGTAGTGTCATACTCAAGAAGACTGTAATCACTGAGTACAGGGTCTGGATACTTATATAAATGTCATATTTCAGTTTTTGCTGTTGAATACATTTTCACACATTTCTACAAACCTGTTTTTTGATAAGATACAAAATTATACTATCCATTTTAGAAAAAGGCTATAATACATTTGTGGATTATATAAATAATAATAATAATAATAATAATAATAATAATAATATAATAAGATTGTAATAAAATGTGGTAAAGTGACAGGGAGACAGACAGACACAGGGAGACAGACAGAGGCAGAGAGAGAGAGGGAGACAGACAGACACAGGGAGACAGACAGAGGCAGAGAGAGAGAGGGAGACAGAGAGAGGCAGGGAGACAGACAGAGGCAGAGAGAGAGAGGGAGACAGACAGACACAGGGAGACAGACAGAGAGAGGGACAGAGAGAGGGAGACAGAGAGAGGCAGGGAGACAGACAGAGGCAGAGAGAGAGACAGTGAGGGAGACAGAGACATACAGAGACAGACAGAGAGAGGGAGACACAGAGAGAGAGAGAGGGAGACAGAGTGAGGGACAGAGACAGGGAGAGAATGAGCTGAACAACACAGAGACAAGTGGGCAGAAAAAAGAGCAAGCCATTTTCTACGCTGAGGAATTTGCTGTTGCCTAGCAACCTTGAAAAAGTCGGTCTGATTCAATTGAGCTTTTTTCATCTGCCTCTTCTCCCTCCATCCCTTTCTCTCTCTATCCTGCTCTCTCTATCGCTTTACATCTCTTCTTTCACTCCCCAATTTTCAGTGCTCAATTCTTTTTTTTTCATTTATCGCTTTCTCAATATTATATATATTATATTATTTATCTGTTTCTCTACATCTTCCCTCGCTTAACCAGCCAGACACATTGCCAAATGCACTGGGATATACTGAGCCTAGTGGTTAGAGCATGTATACAAAATGAAAAGAAAACAGAACATCATTCAAATCAACAGTAAACAGACAGAACGCCGATCAGATGAGCAGAAAGGTCAAACCCTAGCTCAGCAACGAAACATCATGTTACACTGAGATTATCAGCTGCCTTTACAATGTGGAGCAAAGCAAGCAGGAGGAATGCCTGTTTCCTGGCTCTGCCCAGGTCAGCAAACATAACCCAACACAACACAACACAGCACAATACAACACAACAAAACACAACACAACACAACACAACACAGCACAACACAACATTACCCAACACAACACAACACAACACAACACAACACAACACAACACAACACAGCACAACACAACATTACCCAACACAACACAGCACAACATAACACAACACAGCACAAGACAACATAGCACAACACAACATAACTGAATTAGTGTGCCTGAAAAGAAAACTGCTTCCAGACAAACACACAAAATTATATTTAGTTAAGAACCCCACCTTAGCAAACACACACACACACACACACACACACACACACACACGTGCACGAAACAAGCCCCTCTCCTTGAGACTGTTACTTCATGAAAGCCTCCTCTCTGCGTTCTTATCTAGAGAATTCCTCAGCATAGACTGCCCTCTAATGGTAATTAACAGCAGTCTCTCTCTCTCTCTCTCTGCCGGCTAACATGATCAAACACACACACACACACACACACACACACACACACACTGCTCCTTTGTCCACTGTAACCAATTAGTGCCCAGCGTGTGTGTGTGTGTGTGTGTGTGTGTGTGTGTGTGTGTGTGTGTGTGTGTGTGTGCGTGCGTGCGTGCGTGCGTGCGTGCGTGCGTGCGTGCGCGCGTGCGTGTGTGTCTGTCTGTGAGAGTGTGTGTGTGAGAACAGCATGTCAGGGAGAATAATTGGGACAGAACTGAGAAAAACAAGAAAGAATGAAAGAGAGACAAACTTCTTTTCCTCTTTGAGACGTGGGTTCTGTTGACTAACAGGCGCTAGCCACACTAATACAGGCTCAGAGCCCAGGAGCCCCAGTGTGTGTGCATGTGTGTGTGTGTGTGTGTGTGTGTGTGTGTGTGAGTGTGTGTGTGTGTGTGTGTGTGTGTGTGTGTGTGTGTGTGTGTGTGTGTAGACAGTAATCAGTGGGCAGGTTCAAACACACTGGAGCATCAAGGCCAGCAGCAACTTCACAGACAGTCCAGGCACAGACAAAGACACACGCGCAGACACAGACTGCAGATGGTGCTGTATATTACTCTAGAAGAACTATATATGGTCTTGTTTTGCTTAGTCCAGTGCTCCTGAAATGACTGAGTGTTGTGTATCTGTGTGTGTGTGTGTGTGTGTGTGTGTGTGTGTGTGTGTACCTGTACTTGTACATTAGTAAGGACTGAAAAGGACGTGTCCTATTTAGGTGAGGACATTTTGGACCAACGGACTGATCCTCCCTTCTTTATTCTTTAACAGAAAAGCAAACGGTTGTTTTACAATTCAATAACGTGCCTCATGATAAAGGCAAGTTAATCAATAACAGAAAAAGTCCATAACATTTTTGTCTCAACAATAAAAGATTATGGCTAAGGTTAGGCTATGGGTCACAGATAAGTTTAAGGTTAGGTTAGGGTACGGGTTAGGGTCAGGGACAGTTTTGCCCAAAAAATT
>JAPMUY010000137.1:0-70000 GCA_026901105.3 Galaxias olidus | reverse complement strand
AAGGGTTAAGGGTGAGCTGTAAGGCTTAAGGGGGTCATGGCTAGAGGTTAAGGGTTAAGGGTGAGCGGTAAGGCTTAAAGGGGTCATGGCTAGAGGTTAAGGGTTAAGGGTGAGCTGTAAGGTTTAAAGGGGTCATGGCTAGAGGTTAAAGGTTAAGGGTGAGCGGTAAGGCTTAAAAGGGTCATGGCTAGAGGTTAAAGGTTAAGGGTGAGCTGTAAGGCTTAAAAGGGTCATGGCTAGAGGTTAAGGGTTAAGGGTGAGCTGTAAGGTTTAAAGGGGTCATGGCTAGAAGTTAAGGGTTAAAGGTGAGCTGTAAGGCTTAAAGGGGTCATGGCCACTCACCACCACTTTGAGATGTTTAGCCAGGTCCTTAGAACTCCCCATCAGGAAGTCCGAAAAGGCCGTCTGAGGCGCGTCAACACACACACACACACACACACACACACACACACACACACACACACACACACACACACACACACACACACAGTTTAAACACAACTAAACACTTACTGCAATGAAAACCTTCTGCAGTGTTGACTTAATGCAGGACTGTGTTCGTATTTGTTTAAGTACTTCTCTTACCCCTGCATAAAACATCTTGTTTCTGAATCGACTGTTGAACTTTTCTGGGTTGGCCTCTGCATGAGGAACACAAAGAAAATGGAACAGTCCACGTCAAATCCAGACAGGAAGACGAAACCTCGAAAGGGGATCCAAATAAATGTAACTGGACTACAGAATCCATTAACCATGACTGGACTACAGAATCCAATTATCTTGACTGGACTACAGAATCCAATTATCTTGACTGGACTACAGAATCCATTCATCATGACTGGACTACAGAATACATTCATCATGACTGGACTACAGAATCCATTCATCATGACTGGACTACAGAATCCATTCATCATGACTGGACTACAGAATCTACTAATCATGACTGGACTACTGCAATCCATTAATCATGACTGGACTACAACAATCCATTAATGGTGACTAAACTCATGAATTATAGCAATTCATTAATCGTGACAAAACTGATGAACTACAGCAATCCATTAATCATGACTGGACTACAGCAATCCATTAATCATGACTGGACTACAACAATCCATTAATCATGACTGGACTACAACAATCCATTAATGGTGACGTACCTCGCGACTCGTGGAACTCTAGTGTGACGTGAGCATCAAAGCCCAGGCTGAAGTAGTTGTTAAATACATCCACTGGTAGCTGGTCGAGGGATAACACACACACACACACACACACACACACACACACACCCACACACAATGACTTGTTAACCTTGGCTAAAGATGATATTTAGAAGTAGCTAAAGGGGACAAGACACAGATACAAACACACACACAGAGACAAACCGCCACACTGACAAAAAGCACCCTTTCTTAAAGTCTCTCGCTGTCAGTCACACAGACCTTGCAGCTATCTGGTGAAACTGTGTGGGTTTTAAATTACATCTGCCACTTATCAACTTACATTCAGAGAGGAAATCCCTTCTAATCTAACTTCCTGCTCCAAAGGATGTCTAGGTCTCTCCTCTCTTCTCCTCTCCTCTCCTCTCCTCTCCTCTCCTTTGCCCTGCCCTGCCCTCCTCCTGTCCTCTCTTGTGTAGTTGTGTTTGTGTGAGTCAGCAGTAGATCCTGTGTTTGTTCAGTGTGTCTGTTGAGTCAGTGGTAGATTCTGTGTTTGTTGAGTGTGTCTGTTGAGTCAGTGGTAGATCCTTTGTTTGTTGAGTCAGTGGTAAATCATGTGTTTGTCGAGTCAGTGGTAGAGCTTGTGTTTCTCTGAATGTGTTTGTTGAGTCAGTGTTAGATCCTGTGTTTGTTGAGTGTATTTGTTGAGTCAGTGGTAGATTCTGTGTTTGTTGAGTGTGTTTGTTGAGTGAGTGGTAGAGCTTGTGTTTGTTGAGTCAGTGGTAGCGCTTGTGTTTCTTTGAATGTGTTTGTTGAGTCAGTGGTAGACCCTGTGTTTGTTGAGTGTTGGTTGAGTCAGTGGTAGATTCTGTGTTTGTTGAGTGTGTTTGTTGAGTCAGTGGTAGAGCTTGTGTTTGCTGAGTGTATTTGTTGAGTCAGCGGTAGATCCTGTGTTTGTTGAGTGTGTTTGTTGAGTCAGTGGTAGATCCTGTATTTGTTGAGTCAGTGGTAGCGCTTGTGTTTGATGAGTATGTTTGTTCAGTCAGCGGTAGATCCTGTGTTTGTTGAGTCAGTGGTAGATCCTGTATTTGTTGAGTTAGTGGTAGAGTTTGTGTCTGTGTGAGTCAGTGGTAGATCCTGTGTTTGTTGAGTTAGTGGTAGAGCTTGTGTTTGTGTGAGTCAGTGGTAGATCCTGTGTTTGTCTGTCCTGTCACCTTGTCGGTCTGCTGCTCGTCCTTTTCCTCGGCTGCTGAGTGGGTATTGGGCTCCACCCGTAGGTCCCAGCGGTCCAGCTGCACCACCGTGCCCTCCTCCACGTGGGACAGGATCTTACCCACCGGCTCGTCCGTGTAGCCCTGCCCACCAAACACAGCATAAAACTACAGGTCACAGGTCAATGTCTTTCCAGTTATTTCAATAAAACCTTTCAGACGTTTGACAATTTCATATGCCAGCAGAGGTTTCCCAGATGCTTCCCATCACAAGTTATTGTCTGGAAAACAAACTCATCTTCAATGCTTTCCTATTGCTCACAGTGTTCTAAGTAATTATATGCTTCCAAAGGTCCAAACAATGTGCCATAAGAACACTATTTCAAAACAATCTTTGTACCCACCCCTCCCCAAAACACTCTACACTTCTATATTATCCTCATACGCACCCCTATGAGCCAAAACACTCTACACTTTGTAGTCTTAGTACCCACCTATCCCCAACAATCTCTCTATTTCTAGACTATCTTTGTACCCACCCCTCCCCAGTTGAGGGTCCGTGCCAGGTCGTTGCCGGTGCCCAGGGGCAGGACTGCCACAGCGGGCTGGGGGCTCAGCTGGAGCTGGTCCAAGGTGGACAGGATCCAACCAACCTGCACGCACACACATACGGGATAGTCGTTGCAATGGTTTTTGAATCAAGTTATTCATCTAGTTGATATTGTTGTAGGGACCACAGCATGTCAAAGTCAAATCAAATGTATTTGTATAGCACATTTCATACACAAAGGCAATTCAATGTGCTTAACTGAGTAGCTGAGTCTACAAACACAGTCAGCAGTGAATTTCATTGAGTTCAAACATTCTGTGGGAGAGCAGATAATATGTAGACCTTACCATCACCTTCACAGGGTTAGGGTTAGGGTTAGAGTTCATTCAGATAATATGTAGACCTTACAGTCACCTTCACAGGGTTAGGGTTAGGGTTAGAGTTCATTCAGATAATATGTAGACCTTACCGTCACCTTCACAGGGTTAGGGTTAGGGTTAGAGTTCATTCAGATGATATGTAGACCTTACAGTCACCTTCACAGGGTTAGGGTTAGGGTTAGAGTTCATTCAGATGATATGTAGACCTTACCGTCCCGTCACCTCCACAGGCAAGGATCCGCAGGTTGTGCACTTTTCGGTAAAGCTCCAGCCTTGACAACACACACACACGCACGCACGCACGCACGCACGCACGCACGCACGCACACACACACACACACACTTTTATCAATATGTACTGATCTATAACGCAAGCATACAAACTCTTATCAATATGTACTGACGTTTAACACATACTGTTATCAATATGTACTGACGTATAACACATACTGTTATCAATATGTACTGAAGTATAACACATACCCTTCTCTGTACACAAATGGCTTTCTAGTTTAGTAAGTGTGTTTGTGTAGCTACTCCTATATATGTACAACACATGCATACATACTCTGATCAATATGTAAAGACATACACCCATAACACAAAGCAGAGCTCTAGTGTAGTCAGTGTGTTGTGTATCTACCCCTCCTTTGGGCCTCCTTGGCTCAAGTCAAACACCTGACGAGGGTTCAGGTACCACATGAACGACTGGATCATCTTAGCTCCCTGAGACAGAGACAAGAGAAATCCTTCAAGAATTAGCATGTTTACAATGCCCCTGGTAGAAGACAAAAAGAATATGTCTGAGTGCTGTGCTAGCTAAAGTAGTCTGAAAACAGCAGCAGGCATCCACTGTAACTATTGTCAAATGCTTTCAGAGCGTGGATAGCTCCTGTACCACCCAGTCTCTGTGTCTAAGTGTGTGTGTGTGTGTGTGGGGGAGGGGGGCTCTATTTGATTAGTCGTAACAACCGATTTCGACTTGTCTAGCAAATTATACAGGAGACGTCAGGACGTCAACAAGTTACAATGCAGGGAAGACAGCAAGACTTTTATGCCCATTCATACAGAGTGTGTGTGTGTCTATTTAACACAGTGTGTATGTGTGTGTGTGTGTGTGTGTGTGTGTGTGTGTGTGTGTGTGTGTGTGTGTGTGTGTGTGTGTAGTTGTTTGTCTATTTAACACAGTGTGTGTGTGTGTATGTGTGTGTAGTTGTTTGTCTATTTAACACAGTGTGTGTGTGTGTGTGTGTGTGTAGTTGTTTGTCTATTTAACACAGTGTGTGTGTGTGTGTGTGTGTGTGTGTGTGTGTGTAGTTGTTTGTCTAGTGAACACAGTGTGTGTATGTGTGTGTGTACCTGATTGTCTATTTAAACACAGGGTGTATGTGTGTGTAGTTGTTTGTTTAGTTAACACAGTGTGTGTATGTGTGTGTAGGTGTGTGTCTATTTAACACAGTTTGTGTGTGTGTGTGTGTAGTTGTGGGTCTATTTAGCGCAGTGTGTGTATGTGTGTGTAGTTGTTTGTCTATTTAACACAGTGTGTGTGTGTGTGTGTGTGTGTGTGTGTGTAGTTGTTTGTCTATTTAACACAGTGTGTGTGTGTGTGTCTGTGTGTGTATGTGCGTGCAGTTGTTTGTCAATTTAGCACAGTGTGTGTGTGTGTGTGTGTGTGTGTAGTTGTTTGTCTATTTACCACAGTGTGCGTGTGTGTGTGTGTGTGTGTATGTGTGTGTGTGTGTGTGTGTGGTTGTTTGTCTAGTTAACACAGTGTGTATGTGTGTGTAGGTGTTTGTCTATTTAACACAGTGTGTGTG
The DNA here is from genome assembly GCA_026901105.3 of Galaxias olidus. Taxonomy (NCBI): domain Eukaryota; kingdom Metazoa; phylum Chordata; class Actinopteri; order Galaxiiformes; family Galaxiidae; genus Galaxias; species Galaxias olidus. The sequence continues at coordinate 64,879 of JAPMUY010000137.1, read as the reverse complement.
TGTGTGTGTAGTTGTTTGTCTATTTAACATAATGTGTGTGTGTGTGTGTGTGTGTGTGATAGTTTGTCTATTTAACAGTGTGTGTGTGTGTGGTTTGTCCATTTAACACAGTGTGTGTGTGTGTGTGTGTGTGTGTGTGTGTGTGTGTGTGTGTGGTTGTTTGTCTATTTAACACAGTGTGTGTATGTGTGTGTAGTTGTTTGTCTATTTAACATAATGTGTGTGTGTGTGTGTGTGTGTGTGTGTGTGTGTGTGATAGTTTGTCTATTTAACAGTGTGTGTGTGTGTGGTTTGTCCATTTAACACAGTGTGTGTGTGTGTGTGTGTGTGTGTGTGTGGTTGTTTGTCTATTTAACACAGTGTGTGTGCGTGTGTGTGTGTGTGATTGTTTGTCTATTTAACACAGTGTGTGTGTGTGTGTGTGTGTGTGTGTGTGTGTGTGTGTGTGTGTGTGTGTGTATGTGTGTGTGTGTGCAGTACCTGATTGCCCCCACTCCTTGGGTTGACAAACACTAGAAGAGGTTTCATCAGCTGCGATGGGATTGGTCGAACAATAAATGGCTTCCACCGCCCTTCCTGCTGAAAAAATCAGAAAAGAAAAATCTACAAGAGAAAAATATGACCAGCGTATATATTCTTATACATTAGAGGGTATTTATAAACGTGATAATGTATTTAAAAACGACTCAAATGGGAGTTAGAAATAGGGGAACTAGAAAATCTGATTATGTTCTTCTATCGATCAAAGGATGCCGCCAGGAGCATTGATTGACCACTCAGTGAGCCATTTCCCGCCTGGTAATGTCCGGCTCTGGTCTGGTGGAGAAGATAAGGTCCAGTCTGACCCTTATATTAACTATTTCAGAAAACATCTCTGTCCCTGATATTCACTATTCCAGAAAACATCTCTGTCCCTGATGTTCACTATTCCAGAAAACATCTCTGTCCCTGATGTTCACTATTCCAGAAAACATGTCCGCTCCCTCCATCCATCCATTTTCCGCCGCTTATCCGGGGCCAGGTCGCGGTGGCAGCAGGCTAAGAAGGGTAGTCCAGACGTCCCTATCACAAACAACGCTTTCCAGTTGGAGGATCCCGAGGCGTTCCCAGGCCAGACAAGATATATAATCTCTCCAGCGTTTTCTGGGTCTACCCCGGGGTCTCCTACCAGTAGGGCGTGCCCGGAAAACCTCCAACGGGAGGCGCCTAGGAGGCATCCTAATCGGATGCCCGAACCACCTCATCTGGCTCCTTTCGACGCGAAGGAGCAGCGGCTCTACTCCGAGCTCCCTCCGGATGACCGAGCTCTTTACCCTATCCCTAAAGCTGAGCCCAGCCACCCTACGGAGGAAACACATTTCAGCCACTTGTACTCGCAACCTCATTCTAGGTTCTTGGGTCACTACCCAAAGCTCATGACCATAGGTGAGGGTTGAAACGTAGACCGACTGGTAAATCGTGAGCTTTGCCTCTCGGCTCAGCTCCTTCTTCACCACGACGGTCCGGTACAACGCCCGCATTACTGTTGATGTTGCACCAATCCGCCTGTCAATCTCACGCTCCATTTTGCCCTCACTTGTGAACAAGATCCCGAGATACTTGAACTCCCTCGCTTGGGGCAGCAACTCACTCCCTAATATTCACTATTCCATCAAACATCTCTGCTCCCTAATAGTCACTATTCCATCAAACATCTCTGCTCCGTGATATTCACTATTCCATAAAACATCTCTGCTCTATAAAACTAATATATGTTTATAAACTAAAGATGGACAAATGCATGTGGAATATATCAAATAGTTTACCCTGATACCCTGTGCTGTGAGTACCATACCTATTAGGTTATATGATAGCCATTTAATGATCTTAAACTGTTTAGTACAGACAAAGACTCCACCAATTACAGGGGCAACACATGAGGCAGATCTTTATGGCTAACACATATACGAGACATTGATAAGTGTGCGCTGTCTCAGTCACAACATAACGCACATGTTTAAGTAGATCTATATACTGTATCTATCGTTGTGACTGTGCTTTGGCATACCAATTCTTTACTATTAATTTATGTCATACAAAGTAATATTATTTTCTTTATTTTGTTTGTATGTTGTTCTCGTCAGAACCATGTCAAACATGTTTGTGTCTGCTGGTCCTAGAATGTGAGTTCCCTGTGGTCTAAACATGTTTGTCTCTGCTGGTCCTAGAATGTGAGTTCCCTGTGGTCTACAGACAGACAGGCAGTGCTTAGCTTAGCTTAGCTTAGCTTAGCTCAGGGAGGAGAGACAGGAGGGAGAGACACTAGAATGTGAGTTCCCTGTGGTCTACAGACAGGCAGTGCTTTGCTTAGCTTAGCTTAGCTCAGGGAGGAGAGACAGGAGGGAGAGACACTAGAATGTGAGTTCTCTGTGGTCTACAGACAGGCAGTGCTTTGCTTAGCTTAGCTTAGCTCAGGGAGGAGAGACAGGAGGGAGAGACACTAGAATGTGAGTTCCCTGTGGTCTAAACATGTTTGTCTCTGCTGGTCCTAGAATGTGAGTTCCCTGTGGTCTACAGACAGACAGGCAGTGCTTAGCTTAGCTTAGCTTAGCTTAGCTCAGGGAGGACAGACAGGAGGGAGAGACACTAGAATGTGAGTTCCCTGTGGTCTACAGACAGACAGGCAGTGCTTTGCTTAGCTTAGCTTAGCTCAGGGAGGAGAGACAGGAGGGAGAGACACTAGAATGTGAGTTCTCTGTGGTCTACAGACAGACAGGCAGTGCTTAGCTTAGCTTAGCTTAGCTTAGCTCAGGGAGGAGAGACATAAGGGAGAGACACTAGAATGTGAGTTCCCTGTGGTCTACAGACAGGCAGTGCTTAGCTTAGCTTAGCTTAGCTCAGGGAGGAGAGAAAGGAGGGAGAGACACTAGAATGTGAGTTCTCTGTGGTCTACAGACAGACAGGCAGTGCTTAGCTTAGCTTAGCTTAGCTCAGGGAGGAGAGACATAAGGGAGAGACACTAGAATGTGAGTTCCCTGTGGTCTACAGACAGGCAGTGCTTTGCTTAGCTTAGCTTAGCTCAGGGAGGAGAGACATAAGGGAGAGACACTAGAATGTGAGTTCCCTGTGGTCTACAGACAAGCAGTGCTTTGCTTAGCTTAGCTTAGCTCAGGGAGGAGAGACACATGGAATGTGAGTTCCCTGTGGTCTCCCGACAGACAGACAGACAGACAGACAGACAGACAGACAGACAGACAGACAGACAGACAGGCAGTGCTTAGCTTAGCTTAGCTTAGCTTAGCTCAGGGAGGAGAGACACATGATGCTACATTCACCTCCACTCCTTTCTTGCTGGACTTGCGTTTGAATGACGTTCGTTTTTTCTTTTTACTTGACTTAAGAGAGCTCTGGGAGAGAAAAACAGATTTTAAGAAAAAGGCAGAGAGAAACCAGGCTAAGAAAAATTAAAATGATAGAACATTATGTTACATAGACACAACAACCATGTTACATGAATGGAATAACATTTACTTTAACTCAAGAAGAGACAGTCACTAAGGAAAACCGTACAGTCAGTTAGCAGATGCTTATTAGCCTATCAGAAAACAACAGTGTCTAACAGATCAGCCTGTAGAAACTTAAATACAGACTGTTATAGAAAACAACAGTGTCTAACAGATCAGCCTGTAGAAACTTAAATACAGACTGTTAAAGAAAACAACAGTGTCTAACAGATCAGCCTATAGAAACTTAAATGCAGACTGTTATAGAAAACCTTCTAAATGAGAGGCTGTGATGTGTCTCAATGTTACAGTCTCCCCAAAACCAAACGTTCACAAAGCTAATGGTCCTCTCAGTGTTTTCAATGGGCTGATGTTTCCTCCTGTCAGACGAAGGGCTGCTGCCCCCTTGTGGTGGAAGGACCATGGTGTGCTGCTAGGGGCCACTAGGTAAGGAGAGGGGCAGAGGGCAGACATACCTGTGGTGGAAGGTCCCTACAGCTAGGGGCCACTAGGTAAGGAGAGGGGCAGAGGGCAGACATACCTGTGGTGGAAGGTCCCTACATCTAGGGGCCACTAGGTAAGGAGAGGGGCAGAGGGCAGACATACCTGTGGTGGAAGGTCCCTACATCTAGGGGCCACTAGGTAAGGAGAGGGGCAGAGGGCAGACATACCTGTGGTGGAAGGTCCCTACAACTAGGGGCCACTAGGTAAGGAGAGGGGCAGAGGGCAGACATACCTGTGGTGGAAGGTCCCTACATCTAGGGGCCACTAGGTAAGGAGAGGGGCAGAGGGCAGACATACCTGTGGTGGAAGGTCCCTACAGCTAGGGGCCACTAGGTAAGGAGAGGGGCAGAGGGCAGACATACCTGTGGTGGAAGGTCCCTACATCTAGGGGCCACTAGGTAAGGAGAGGGGCAGAGGGCAGACATACCTGTGGTGGAAGGTCCCTACATCTAGGGGCCACTAGGTAAGGAGAGGGGCAGAGGGCAGACATACCTGTGGTGGAAGGTCCCTACAGCCAGGGGCCACTAGGTAAGGAGAGGGGCAGAGGGCAGACATACCTGTGGTGGAAGGTCCCTACAGCTAGGGGCCACTAGGTAAGGAGAGGGGCAGAGGGCAGACATACCTGTGGTGGAAGGTCCCTACATCTAGGGGCCACTAGGTATACATATACTGTACCTGTGGTCTGCGGACATGGAGGATCCAGGTGGGCGGGACGATGACGGCAGCATGTGCCCCGAGAGAACACGCCTCCTCAATCTGCTGCAGCATGAAGCACGATACCTTGTTGTGGTACTGACACACACACGCACGCACGCACGCACGCACGCACGAACACACGCGCGCACAAACACACGCACACACACACCCCCAAATAAGTACACAAAGACCTTTGTCCAGAGACAAACACACCAACTGAATTAGTTCTTGTGAGTTTCCTAAGAGGGAAAGCTGGCCTGTTTCTCTTTGAGTAAAGCTCCTACAGCAGTGTGTGTCTTCCTCTACTCACAGCTTGTTTGCACCAGGAGCAGCTGATGGCCACTATCTCTTTACTGTGGAAGGCAAACTTCTGCTGGAACCCCTGGAACCCACAAGAGCACAACAGGGCAGATATGGTTACACTCTTTCTTTCCTTTCCCTCTCTCTCTCTCTTTCTCTCTTTCTTTTTTTCTTTTTTCTCTCTCTCTTTCTCTTTCTTTCTCTCTTTTTTTCTCTCTTTCTTTCTTTCTTTCTTTCTTTCTTTCTTTCTCTCTTTCTTTCTTTCTTTCCCTTACCTTCCCACACTGCCGACACTTCCCATCCTGTCGACGTCTGTGGACCCAGTGATGGCGCACCATAGTGGGCTGAAACACACACACACACACACACACACACACACACACACACACACACACACACACACACACACACACACACGCACACACACACGCACGCACACACACACACACGCACACACACGCACACACACACAGATCTGTCAATGCTACATCTATTACTCTTCACAAAACACACTGTTACACAAGAAAAAACTGAGAAAATACACACACGCCAATATGTTAGAAACTTCAAGTATTACTCAAAGGAGTGAAATAAAAGATGTCTTCGTGTTCCACTATGTGGAAACATGTGAAATGGACTACTCTGTGGGCTGTAAAATAAAGGTCCCACCAGTCATCTCTCCATCCAGCCCTCCTTCCTCTCCTCCCTCCTTCAGTGCAGTAACACACAGTGCTCACCTCACGAATGTTCCTGGAGCCCGACTCCCTGAAGGAGGGCTTACACCTGAAGTTGATCTGCGGAGGAGAAATGGTCAATAAACATATGCCATTTCAAACTGCTCTGCAGACTTGATTGAAGTTGATTTCTATTGGCATGATTGTGTAGCTGATACCCTGCACCAGGACAGAGGAGAGAAGAATCGGTTTTGCTGCTCAGATGAGGTCAACAAGTGTAAATTACTTCAGATCAGTTCATACCTACATGTTAAACTACACAGAGCAGACACTTTACATTGTAGACCTGATCCTGACCGTCCTTTACACAACTTTAAAAGATCAGTCATGCTATCTACGTCACACCATAATTTTCCTGCATTAGATTGGTCCAACGTGATTGACACAACATAGACAAAATTGAAGGCCCAGATTAGAGTTGTTAGGAATATTGGAATTCCTGAGGATTTTTAACTTTATGAATGATCAAATCACAACAAATGTATTTATCTGAGCTTTTGAATGATGTGCAGGATTAAAGGGTGCGTGAGTGATGCCCAGCTGAACAGAGTTCTGGGTTAAAGTCAGTGTCATTGGGGACGCAGTGCGTCTGGTCTAGCAATGACACTCCTTCACCATGAGGGGCGCTAAAGCAGACAGTAGAGTCTCCTCCATGCTTCCAATGGGAAACACAGAGCCAGCTCAGCACCAGTTCCTTCTTCATGAGGGTTCACGATAGGCGACTATCATTTACCTCATAGTATTAGTAGACTCCCCTGTCAGTCATTATTAGTGGTCCAAATAAAGCCTGAAAGAAAACACATCCCTGTAGCCCAAAGAAAGAAGGACCCCTGGCCTGTCAACCAATCAAAGCTGGCCAGTTTGGAACTTGGATTTAGCCAATAGCAAACCGTCTAGGGTGAGTTCAGAACAGTGTCGTTGATAATGAAAGTAAGATGAAAGGTGATAGCTCATTTCCTGTAAAAGAACGGCGCGTTGATTAGCTTGGTGTGTCCAGGAGGAAAAGAAAGGACAGAAACAGGAAGTAGAAGAGAAAGAAGAGGAGAGGCGTTGGTGTGAAAATCCCAGATCCTCCACCACGCTGATCTCCAGGTGTTAGATGAATGGGAATACTGTGAGCAGAGGGAGAGGCCTGAGGAGCGTTTGGAAGTGTATTCTCACTCTAAAGCCGGGGTCTGCAACAGGCAGTGTGTCCTCCAGGAGAATAGCCCTGGAGCCTGGGAACTAAAGCGGAGAGGAGGGAGGGTTTCATGACGTTATACCAACCTGACAAAACCCTATGAGGAAACACGGCCTAACCGCCGTAGAAAGCTAACAAAACCTTCAATCATCATCCACCCCCCCCCACCCCCCACCCCCCCATCTATCCATCCACCCCCCCACCCCCCCATCTATCCATCCACCCATCCACCTATCCATCCACCCATCCATCCACCCCCCCACCCATCCACCCATCCATCCATCCATCCATCCACCCACCCATCCATCCATCCACCCATCCATCTATCCATCCATCCACCCATCCATCCACCCCCCCATCCATCCACCCATCCACCCATCCATCCATCCATAAGGCGGTAGAAACAGTTGCTCTACCTTCTCCAGTTGCTCAATGCAGAGAGTATGGACCACTATCTTGCAGGCTGCACACTTCTTCCGCGCCACAGATTTTTGCTGTTGGGGAGAAAACTAAATGACATATATAGCTTTGATTTATAAATAGATACCCGAGTTGAGATCAAATCAAAGTAAGAACTCTTAATTCCACAATCCAGAAGTGTGAACCTCTAGTGGCCTGTTAGGAGTGACAGGGAGATCTGCCCTCACAGTCAACATGGGGCCCAGGCTGTGGGCACAGCGCTCTGTCAAAAGGGGAACGATTTTCTCACTCTCCGTTTTAGGTTTTCATTCATATCTATCTATCTATCTATCTATCTATCTATCTATCAATCTATTGCTTCATACTATGGAATATATCTGGATTTATAGATTGAATAAGGAGACTGAGAGAAGTAAACGAGAGATAAAAAAGAAACATCACTTCCTGAATTGTAAAAAACAAATCTGTAGACGTTCCACAGTTTGTCACTAGAGGGCAGAGCTGCACCAAAGGACAGAGCTGCGGAGTCAGATAGACTGGTTAGAGCTGGTTCTGCCTGATGCACTTTCTCCACACTCCTCAACTGATCAATAAAGACCATTCATATAGAACAGCAGAAATATGCACATCATCTGACATGCCTTTCTATCGTTGTATCAACTTCTATCATTCCAATATTAGACGATTTCAATATTATTATTTTATGTTTTTGTTTTAAATGAATAAAATGTATGCCTTTGTTAAACATATACATTTGACTTCACAACAATGATTTATCAAACTATCCAGTCGTCAACATAATCTAGTCATCCGTCCTTAGACTTATATATCCATCCATCCTTATACTTTCATATCCATCCATCCATCCTTATACTTACATATCCATCCATCCATCCTTATACTTACATATCCATCCATCCTTATACTTATATATCCATCCATCCATCCATCCATCCATCCTTACACTTATATATCCATCCATCCATCCATCCATCCATCCATCCTTACACTTATATATCCATCCATCCATCCATCCTTACACTTATATATCCATCCATCCGTCCATCCATCCATCCTTACACTTATATATCCATCCATCCATCCATCCTAACACTTATATATCCATCCATCCATCCATCCTTACTCTTATATATCCATCCATCCATCCTTACACTTATATATCCATCCATCCGTCCATCCATCCATCCTTACACTTATATATCCATCCATCCATCCATCCTAACACTTATATATCCATCCATCCATCCATCCTTACTCTTATATATCCATCCATCCATCCTTACACTTATATATCCATCCATCCATACTTACACTTATACTGTATATCCATCCATCCCTCCTTATACTTATATATCCATCCATCCATCCTTACACTTATATATCCATCCATTTCACACGTACACTTAAATATCCATCCATATAAACTATAGATATCCCTCTTTCTCTGCTTATAGAAAACTATAGATATCCGTCGCTCACATCTTCTCTCCCTCTCTCTCTCTCTCTCTGCTTATAGAAACTATAGATATCCCTCTCTCCGCTTATAGAAACTATAGATGTCCCTCGCTCACATCTTATCTCTCTCTCCCTCTCTCCTCCTCCACCTATAGATATCTCTGGATCTGTAGGTCTATCGTCCCAGCCTCTCTCTCTCTCTCTCTCTCTCTCTCTCTCTCTCTCTCTCTCTCTCTCTCTCTCTCTCTCTCTCTCTCTCTCTCTCTCTCTCTCTCTCTCTCTCTCTCTCTCTCTCTCTCTCTCTCTCTCTCTCTCTCTCTCTCTCTCTCTCTGCACACTCTCTTTATCTTTATCTTTCTCTCCCTCTCTCCATTATTCTGCTCCCTGCAACAGCTGGTACAGTTACAAGTCAGAGAGACAGCAAACTTTGACCTGATTCAAAATGTTACCACACACACACACACACACACACACACACACACACACACACACACACACACACACACACACACACACACACACACACACACACACACACACACACACACACACACACACACACACACACACACACATTCATGCGGGCTGACCAGGGTCTTGGCGATGCAGTGCTGCTCCCCGACATAGCAGAAGTCCCCAGAGACGTTGGTCTCAAACCAGATGTGGTCCCCGTACATAGCACTCTCCTGAGAGGAGAGGAGAGGAGAGGAGAGGAGAGGAGAGGAGAGGAGAGGAGAATTGAAATACAATAATACCAATGTTTCATGCCAGTGTTTAGGACCCTTTCTGGACCTACACACTTCAACTATGTTGAGGAAGTCTACTCAGTAGAATCCCCTGGCATCTAGTGGGTTCTGTGGTTGTACTGTAGGTGTAGAGGTCTCTATGTTGAAGGTATAGTCCCCTGGTATCTAGTGGGTTCTGTGGTTGTACTGTAGGTGTAGAGGTCTCTATGTTGAAGGTATAGTCCCCTGGTGTCTAGTGGGTTCTGCAGGCTATGGTCGTACTGTAGAAGGTTTGGGGGTCAGAACTCACGGCCCAGTCCACAGAGCTCCGTAGCTCTCGGTCCAAGTCACTCCGGGACAGCGCTGATCCACTGCCCTGGGCCGACAAGTGCTGTGAACCGGACTTAGCAATGGCCTTCCTGAAAATGGACAGAAAAGGAAAGATGTCCAGAGGTAGAGAGAAAGTGAGAGAGTAGAAAGAGAGAGAAAGGAGGGAGGAAAAAGAAGTGAATGCCCCAGAAGCCATAGTAACACCTGCTCCTAAGCTTGAGTGACTCAGAATACCCCTGGAGCCTTGATGACTGTCATTAGCTCCCCAGCCTCTCTATATGGAGGCTCAATGACCAGAGAAGGGTTTGCATGACTCATAGAACACCATTTTATGAAGATATATCCATCAATACGCTATTCTATGTTTGGCTGTGAACACTGACAGAAATCCTGGAACATTGCCTTGAGGTGACCTTTGCTTCTTTTAGCATTGACGCTGTCTCCACCTCAGAAGAAATGTGTGTGTTTATGTCAGGTTTGCCAAACCAAATTCATAAATCAGTCTTTCACTGAAAATGAAAGGCATGGCTCTTTAAAGGTATACTGACAGTTTCTAACAATCATCAAAAAGCATTATTTACATTACATTATGAAATACCCAGCTACTGAGCTTTAGAGCAACATCATCTGTATTCAGCTTGAGCTTAATACCATCAGTAAATGGTATCATGAAACCACAGGGCAGGCAGATATGCAGGCCTTTCCTCTCTGTAGCCTCCTATTATCAGCGTCCTGTTGACAGTCACAGATAAAGGATTCCTTAGACGTGTGTCCCCACCGCTTTCCTTTAAAATGGATTTCAACTCAAGCATCCTTCTCATTGAACATATAAAAGGCCTTTTCAAAAACATTTCAACAATATTTCAATCCTTTGTTTTTGTGGACTAGTCAAGATTGCTAAACAACGTAAGCAAGTTCACGTTGCCCTTTCCATGCCCTTAAACATTCAAAGGAATAGTGTGCACTACCCAGGACAGCATAGACCATGCAGTCAAACTATTAGGTGTGCACTACCCAGGACAGCATAGACCATGCAGTCAAACTATTAGGTGTACACTACCCAAGGCAACCTTGACAAAATAGTGAAACTTTTCAATGTACATCACCCAAGACAACATTGACCAATTAGTCAGACCACTTTGTGTGCAGTACTGAAGACAGCATTGACAAACCATTTAGTGTAGCAGCCCTGATTGGTTAGCAGTTTCAGAAATACCTAGATCAAATACAACATCGTGCAATCTAATAGGATGCAACTCACAAACACCTCTGCAGTACACGCAAACACACACACACACACACACACACACACACACACACACACACACACACACACACACACACACACACACATCTTGAATAAAGCGGAGGAAGGGAAGGGGGTGCCCCTTACTGCACAAGATCACATGCCACACCACCACACACACACACACACACACACACACACACACCCAAACACATATAAGTGCACACAAACAGATGCAGCACAACACCCCGTGGCTTACTTACTCACCACACATACACACACACACAAGCTCATCAGGTACACACAAACAGAAACAGCACAGTTACTGACTGAAAAAGGCAAGGCAGTAAAGGGCGCAACCTGTGGCTTACTTACTCATCACACACACACACACACACACACACACACACACACACACACACACACACACACACACACACACACACTTTGAGATCCAGGAGGACTGAGAGGTGAAGCACCAGGTGCAGAGGAGGGTCTACATACGAGAGGAAGTCGCTCCAGGTGTCTAGGCTGGGGTCGTAGTGCGTGTGCAGCAGTGCCCCCTCTGGAGGAGTGCAGGCAGAGCAGCTCGGCTGGAGAGAGGAGGAGGAGGAGGAGGAGGAGGAGGGGAGATCCTGGCCAGGCCAGAGGCTGTGTCTGGGGCTGGAGCGCCGGTAGCGTCCGTACACACCGCAGCCCGCCGCGCTGCCGTAGACTGTGGGGGAGGGCAGCAGTTGAGAGGAGTTCCTCCTCAGGCAGCGCGGCGGGCGCAGTAAGGCCCGGGACTGGACGGGCTCTACGGGAACGCCGGCAGCCAGGCTGGGAGAAGGGACGGCCCATGCCCCCCATTGGTACGCCTCCTCCTGCTCACTGTCCCACCAACCACAGGAGCCGTCCTCCTCCTCCTCCTCCTCCTCCTCCTCCTCCTCCTCCTCCTCTTTGCTGGGGTTCATGTGTACGAGGCTGGCCAGCAGCATGGATGGACCCAGCAGGTGTGGCTCGATGGTTCTGAGTCTGTGGGCTCGGCGGCGGCGGACGGAGAAGCCCTGGTGAGTGCTGGAGCGCTGCAGAGCGTAGCGTCGAGCCTGTCCTGCTCCACCCCTCTGCTGGACCGCCGAGCATGCCGTCAGCCCCACACTGGACCTCCGGCGCTGGCCGCCACACGCTGCCAGCCCCACACTGGACCTCCGGCGCTGGCCGCCACACGCTGCCATTAATCCCACGCTGGACCTCCGTCTCTGGGCCAGAGCAGCGGAGGCCGACCCCGCACTGGAGCGCCGACGGACCTTACTGGCCCCTAGTGCTGGGCTGGGCCGCTGTGGGACCCCGCACTCTGCCGCTCCCAGGCGGAAATGACGGCGGAAGAAGGTATCCATGGGCAACCTGTCCTCCTCTCTCTCTCAGAGGCCCCCCTCACAACCAACTGAGGGTAGAAACATCATGCTAGATAAGAAACTAGATTATATGTTCAGAATCATATTTACAACTTCTTATAGGCGCCATTCAACCTTTATAAAGCCAAGTACTGTAGGCTATGCAATGAAAATATGTTGTCTCTGTGGAGACTGATGTAGTGCTGTGTCTTAGGTTTCTATCATAAAAGCCATGTTCAGACATTCTGAGAGAAAGAAAAGTCCTGGACCTTAGACGATGCACAGAACCAGAGAGACAATAGATCATAGAACCAGAGAGACAATAGACCACAGAACCAGAGAGACAATAGACTATAGAACCAGAAAGACAATAGACTATAGAACCAGAGACAATAGACCATAGAACCAGAAAGACAATAGACCCTAGAATCAGAGAGATAATAGACCCTAGAATCAGAGAGATAATAGAATCCTGAAATAAATCTGTCGTACAACCTGACCTCTAACCCTAACCCTAACCCACTGTAAGTCTGGTGCCATGGCTGTTAGCTGTTGTACTGTTAGCACAATTAGCATGACATCACACACAATGGCCCAGCGGAAACACACCATAGAACACATAGCACACTCTCAGTTGTTGAGGGACACCACAGGCACTCAGACAGACTGTTTTCTAGAGATATGCTGAAATATATACGTAGTATAATTGCAAATAGATGACCACATTATCATCTGACTACTATAAATACACCTGACGCCTTCTTCCTTCTTCTGTTCAAATCCATATCATGAAAAGATCTGTCAGCAAGCATTTGGCTTCAAATTAACAGGTCATTACAAAATCACAGAGTCAGGACTAAAGTTGAAGAGGACCTCTGTTAACCTCATGGCTGGAAGCCCATTCCAAGCTAAAGATCAGTACCAGTCCCTCTCTGGCATTGGACTGCTGGCTCTCTGGGGAATGGGATCCACCCCCTGGTGGGAGACCAGAGAACCCCAGGATGTCTCATCCACTTTGACAGCAGGTCAAAGATCAAAGCTCTCTCTGGGTGTGTGTGTTTGTTTGTGTGTGTGTGTGTGTGTGTGTGTGTGTGTGTGTGTGTGTGTGTGTGTGTGTGTGTGTGTAATGCCACATTGACACACAATAGCCTGGAGAAAGATAACACCACAGTAAGAAGCTATATAGCTCATAGAGTGTATTTTTAGAAATGGAATAGAAGCCAGTGTATTCACATGGACACCAATGCCTCAGGGCCTCCTAGCCAATCAGACGGCTTCATTTGGAAAGGGTCAGACTGAAACTAACGTATCCAGACAACTGATGACCTGCTGGCCGGCAGACATACAGAGAGAGAGAAAGACAGCAAGCAGTTTTCCCAGCAGACCAACAGATAGACAGTGTATGTCAGAATCAGTTGCCGTGGCAACCAGCCCCTAAACGCAGCTGAGCGTGCTCAAACACAACTGGTGTATCCAAGCCATCATCTGGTCAAAGAGCCTGTGTGTGTGTGTGTGTGTGTGTGTGTGTGTGTGTGCGTGCGTGCGTGCGTGCGTGCGTGAGAGAGAGAGAGAAAGAGTAAGTGAACGTGTGTGGTGTCTAAGTTTAATAAATGTATGTGTGTGTGTGTGTGTGTGTGTGTGTGTGTGTGTGTGTGTGTGTGTGTGTGTGTGTGTGTGTGTGTGAGTGACCATGCCCTGATCGATGGTGAGGCCTGGGCTAAATGCACAGGGCCCCCGGGGGCTAGGGACTGTCACTGTGGCTAGTGGCTGATATGGACCCTGACTGACGACTACAACACTCTCCAAAGCTTCCCCCATAAGCCGCTGACACAACACAAGCTTTAGGAAACATGAACAGAAGCTCTTTACAGTTACACTGCTTTTGCAGATGTTGTAGTATCTCTTGTATTGGCCACACTATACATTAACATGCATGTTTGCTTTTCCTTAGCCTACGAAAATCTGAGCTGAATTTGAAATATTATAGTGATTTTATTTTGAGAACCTGCAAAAAGCTTTTGACACTGTAGAGTGTGAATGCTCTGGCAGTGTAAACATGTTTAGAATGCTGATAAGACAAAGTCCTTCTATAACATGGCCTCAGGTTCCACCTTTAGTCTCATTTCAGGGCAGAGAGGTTGAGACTGTCTCATCAGATAAATATCTAGGAATCTTCATTGATGACGGCCTCACTTTTAAACCACTCTTTCAGAATCTTGTAAAGAAGCCAAAGCTGAAGTTGGGTTTTATTTTATAAACTAGTGTTGTTTTGCTTATGAAGCTAGAAAGTGACTGGACATGCCTGTACTGGACTATGGTGATGTATTGTATATGCAGGCATGGACTCAATGTCTACATATGACAGTGCTTATCACAGTGCACTGAGATGTATTACAAACTGCAAACCACTTTAAACAATCACTGTTACCTGTACTAGCAAGTTAGATGGCCTGCCTTGTCTTATCGGAGGCCAAGTCACTGGTAGGCCCTACGTGTTTGTAGATAAGGCAATGTTAGGCCTGTTTCTGTCTAATGTATGCGCCCTCATCTCTGTTCAAAGTATGGGGAATTCCTCCCTACATTGACCGGATGTGTGTTTATTATCAGTCCCTAGGGCCTGGACCAACACGGCTGAAAAGGCCTTTATGTATTAGGCCCTGTTTCCTGGGAATGCTCTGCAGAATTCCCTTCAGCTTCCGCAGCTCGTTTCTTTGGGGAATTTAAAGCAATTGTCAAAAGTTTTGAAATTGAGTCTTTTAATAACTGTTCATGTTTTATTGGATAAGAGGTGATTATCTGGATTTTTTAGGAAGTCAATAGTGTATACAATTTGTCCCATGCTCTGTTTGTAACTTTATGCTCTATGCCTTGCTGCCATTTTGGCCGGGTCTGTCGTTCAAAAGAGATTAGAATCTCAATGGCAATACCTGGTTAAATAAAGGTTCATAAATGATCACAGAATCTATGTCACAGAGCGTCACGGAGGGCCTGTGTGTTTAGAAGTTAGTAATAGGTTTTAAAATAACTGTGACAGATTCAACACATTCTCAATGTCCTAAATACAAACACACACTCACAAGTATACAAACACATAGCATGCAGGACAGATCTTTAGCGAGCAAGACAAAAATAAATGTTAATTAAAATACAGTACAGGACAACAGTTAAGTAAAGATTTGTTTTGTTCCGTTCTGTTGTTGGTTTAGATCTACCTCTGTCTCTGTCTCTGTCTCTGTCTCTGTCTCTGTCTCTGTCTCTGTCTCTGTCTCTGTCTCTGTCTCTGTCTCTGTCTCTGTCTCTCTCTCTCTCTGTCTCTGTCTCTGTCTCTGTCTCTCTCTAAGTCTCTGTCTCTGTCTCTCTCTCTCTCTGTCTCTCTCTCTGTCTCTCTCTCTGTCTCTGTCTCTCTCTAAGTCTCTGTCTCTGTCTCTCTCTCTCTCTGTTTCTGTCTCTCTCTAAGTCTCTGTCTCTGTCTCTGTCTCTCTCTCTGTCTCTCTCTAAGTCTCTGTCTCTGTCTCTCTCTAAGTCTCTGTCTCTGTCTCTCTCTCTCTCTGTTTCTGTCTCTCTCTAAGTCTCTGTCTCTGTCTCTCTCTAAGTCTCTGTCTCTGTCTCTGTCGCTGTCTCTGTCTCTGTCTCTGTCTCTGTCTCTCTCTGTCTAAGTCTCTGTCTCTGTCTCTGTCTCTGTCTCTCTCTAAGTCTCTGTCTCTGTCTCTGTCTCTGTCTCTCTCTCTCTCTGTCTCTGTCTCTCTCTAAGTCTCTGTCTCTCTCTGTCTCTGTCTCTGTCTCTCTCTCTGTCTCTCTCTCTGTCTCTCTCTCTGTCTCTCTCTCTGTCTCTGTCTCTCTCTAAGTCTCTGTCTCTGTCTCTCTCTCTCTCTGTTTCTGTCTCTCTCTAAGTCTCTGTCTCTGTCTCTGTCTCTCTCTCTGTCTCTCTCTAAGTCTCTGTCTCTGTCTCTCTCTAAGTCTCAGTCTCTGTCTCTCTCTCTCTCTGTTTCTGTCTCTCTCTAAGTCTCTGTCTCTGTCTCTCTCTAAGTCTCTGTCTCTGTCTCTCTCTCTCTGTCTCTGCCTCTCTCTAAGTCTCTGTCTCTCTACATTAGGGACGTCTCTACCCTCGCTGAACATAAACAGACTGTTTGGCTGGCTTCCATAAGAAATCCCTCACCCCCGCCATTTCATCACAACATCTAGGACATATCCAGGCCCCAGCCCTCAAGCTTGACTTTGTGAGTGTGTGTGTGTGTGTGTGTGTGTGTGCGTGCGTGCGTGCGTGCGTGCATGCGTGCGTGTGTGTAAAACTCAAGAAGAGAAAAGAGAGCATCTCTAAACGAGTGTGAGAGACCAAAAAGAAAGGGCAGAGGAACAGGCTGGAAGAAGTGAAGGAGCGAGGGAAAGAGCAGAGAGAGAGTGAGCGGCAGGAGAGAGGACTGAACAGAGAGAAAGCGTCTGCTTCCAGGAAGCTGAAAATATGGCACAGCGTTGACATATGGACCCAGAGAAGCCATTCTGACCTTCAAATGGGCTTCAGTTAAAGTACAGTGTGGACCTTCTGCTCACCAAAGAAATGTAAATAAATGATTAACCTTGTAAAGAGTTAGAGGCTGAGTTGATGATTGGCCTTGTTTGCAGGATTCTGAGGGGAATGGAAAAAATGCTTGCAGACTTGGGGGAAAAACACAAGTGTCTGTGTGTGTGTGTGTGTGTGTGTGTGTGTGTGTGTGTGTGTGTGTGTGTGTGTGTGTGTGTGTGTGTGTGTGTGTGTGTGTGTGTGTGTGTGTGCAGTTGTAACCCACTCAGTAACCTGCACTGCTAAATGTCACCAGTCAGAGTACAATACTGCTGAGGTAAATATTTACATATGGAACACTAGACCAGTCATTAAACACACACACACGCGCGCGCGCGCGCAAACTGTACACACACAAACATACACACAAACACACACACACACACACACACACACACACACACACACACACACACACACACACAAACTGCCTGAGTCATATTCATGAAAAGTAACTTCCGTTGAATGTATTAAAAGCAGGGGACTTAAAAGAGCGGTCCTCTTAGCAGAGACAGTGTGTCCATAGGTACTGTCAAAGAATCCAACACACCAGTGGATGAACTGTCAAAGAATCTAACACACCAGTGGATGAACTGTCAGAATCCAACACACCAGTGGATGAACTGTCAGAATCCAACACACCAGTGGATGAACTGTCAGAATCTAACACACCAGTGGATGAACTGTCTGAATCCAACACACCAGTGGATGAACTGTCAGAATCCAACACACCAGTGGATGAACTGTCAAAGAATCTAACACACCAGTGGATGAACTGTCAAAGAATCTAACACACCAGTGGATGAACTGTCAAAGAATCTAACACACCAGTGGATGAAGAGGAATAACCACGTCTCTAAAGTGAACACAACCAGTAATACACCCCCTGACACACGCACGCACGCACGCACACACGCACACACGCACACACACACACACGCACCATATAATTGATGGTCCATAGAACGGTTTCCTCTCGTTTCCCAGTGGAGGGCTGCTCCTAGAGTTCAGACGGACGGCCTCACTAGGGGAACATCCGGTGCTTCAAATGTTTTCCTCAACTTCATCACAGTTCTCCTTTCTCCCAATCCCTGCAGTGCATCATATTATCTTTCACAATGTGAATCTTGTCTGGGCAGATTTTGGCAAAGATTGACAGTATTGTACAAAGTGAGTAAAATCCCGCACACTTCTGTTGGAACACCTATTCCACTGAGCAGAACATCTCTGAAAAGCCCAATTCTGTCCCCAACTCCCTCCAGATCTTTCTACATGAAATGTCTCCCCGTCAGTATAGATTCCTGTGGGGCCAGCTCAGTCTAACCTAGATGACCCCTCCTTGTCCTGCCTCTTCTCCTCATCCTTCTCTTTTCACACTCAGCCTTATCCTCCTGTCCCTCCATCTCCTCCTGTTTCTCCTACTCCTTCTCAGCCCCCTCCTCCTCATCCTTCTCTTTTCATTCCCAGCCTCCATCTCCTCCTGTTTCTCCTACTCCTTCTCAGCCCCCTCCTCCTCATCCTTCTCTTTTCATTCCTAGCCTCCATCTCCTCCTGTTTCTCCTACTCCTTCTCAGCCCCCTCCTCCTCATCCTTCTCTTTTCATTCCCAGCCTCCATCTCCTCCTGTTTCTCCTCCTCCCCACAATCTCTTCCGATAAAAACACACTCTCTCTATGTGAGTAGGAGTTTTTTCAACTCATCACTTAGAGCTCGTTTTGTGATGTAGAACCTGTCATCAGGTCTAAATGGAGACAATGTAGTTGAGCCATATTAGGAACAGAACAACCAACATGAATCAAAGCAAAGTGCTGTGTCCAGGCCACTGGATGCCTGTGGAGCCCTTACATGGACCGAGAGGCAGAGAACGGACAGAGGAGCTGGAAAAGACAAGAGGGTCTGGAGAGGAAAAAGAGGAGAGAAAGAAGGAGAAAGAGAAGGGAAGTGAAAACACAATCGCTAAATAACTCACAGCGCCAGTATACTGTCTAACTAAGTCACAGCAAACAGAGCCCCAGTATACTGTCTAACTAAGTCACAGCAAACAGAGCCCCAGTATACTGTCTAACTAAGTCACAGCAAACAGAGCCACAGTATACTGTCTAACTAAGTCACAGCAAACAGAGCCACAGTATACTGTCTAACTAAGTCACAGCAAACAGAGCCACAGTATACTGTCTAACTAAGTCACAGCAAACAGAGCCACAGTATACTGTCTAACTAAGTCACAGCAAACAGAGCCACAGTATACTGTCTAACTAAGTCACAGCAAACAGAGCCACAGTATACTATTCTAACTAAGTCAGAGCAGGCAAACAGAGCCCCAGTTTAACTCCAGGTTGGTGTTAGGATTAGATGATTAATATCTAACTAACTTCATGGGCCTAATTATCAGACCAGCAAACCCACCATTTAGCTAAACAGATTTTAACATACTACACTAAACCTAACCCACCATTTAGCTAAACAGATTTTAACATACTATACTAACCCTAACACACCATTTAGCTAAACTGATTTTAACATACTACACTAACCCTAACCCACCATTTAGTTAAACTGATTTTAACATACTATGCTAACCCTAACCCACCATTTAGCTAAACTGATTTTAACATACTATGCTAACCCAAACCCTAACCCACCATTTAGCTAAACTGATTTTGAGGAATAACTGTACAACTGAAAATCCTGCACCTTAAACCATTCCATGCCATATGCCTGTCTTTAGGAAGAGGAGCCCTCTCATAGGCTAATTCCACATAAAACAGAAAGTACACACATAGAACAACATGACATCTGGAGACGTGCTATAATCCAGCTAGGACTGAGACCAGGACCTTTAGAACACAACCTCGTTTGGCACTAAAAGACACAGCACTGCATCCGCCACCACTAAGATAGTAAACACAACTAGTTCACAGTCAGTTTACATTAAGATAGTACACAACTAGTTCACAGTCAGTTTACATTAAGATAGTACACAACTAGTTCACAGTCAGTTTACATTAAGATAGTAAACACAACTAGTTCACAGTCAGTTTACATTAAGATAGTAAACACAACTAGTTCACAGTCAGTTTACATTAAGATAATACACACAACTAGTTCACAGTCAGTTTACATTAAGATAGTACACAACTAGTTCACAGTCAGTTTACATTAAGATAGAACACAACTAGTTCACAGTCAGTTTACATTAAGAATGGCTGCAGTTTAACTTTATAAATATGTGACGGACTACAAAGCCATGCAGACATTAACTGCTAAATGAAGTAGGTACATAGGTATGAACTATGAGATATGAGATATGAACCAGTCTGTTAGGTGAGGTAGAGTAAGATACAACCTGGGAGATGCTGAAGGAAATCCAGCCATCCACTCTGTCTGTTAAGGTCTCTGTACCCTCCCGCTCTCTCTTTCTCTCTTTCAATGTGCTCGCTCTAACTTTCAATCCATGTGTGAAAGCTCAAACCAGAGCGCAGCGACAGTGGCCAGAAAGCGAGCGAGCGAGCGTGTGTGTGTGTGTGTGTGTGTGTGTGTGCTGGCGCATGTGTGCTTGTGTTTGCAAGAGACTGTAGGTTGTTTCATCAGTCTGTGGAGAGTATGACACAGCTAGCAGGCCTGTCAGGAGCGCTGGAGAGAGGGAGGGAAGGGGAAAAGAAAGAGGGAGAGAGAGAGACAGAGGGAGGGAGGGAGGGAGGGAGGGAGGGAGGGAGGGGAGGAGCCACCGCACTGTTCACAGAGCACACTTCCTGGCTGGGCGGGACTACTTTGTTTAACACGATGATGTATGCAAACACCAGAACACACACACTCAAGCACTGCTCACAAACACACACACACACACACACAAACACACACACACACACACACACACACAAACACACACACACAGGCAAATTAATGCACACTAAATTTATCACACCTAAACCACAATATGAGAACTCTCTCAGAATTGAGAGAGATTGAACGAGAGAGACACAGAGAGAGAAACATAGAGATAGAGTGAAAATTGAAAGAGAGAGAAGGTGGAAGAGAAAGAGAACGAGAGAGAAGGTGGAAGAGACAGAGAAAAAGTGTTTCAGCCAGGGACAGAGAGACAGCTGCCTCCATAAACAACAGCAGCTCCACAGAATGGTTCCTTTAAGCTTCTTCTCTTTGCCATTATAACCATGTGAGTGAGTGTCAGTGGAAAGCCTGTCAGTCCCATAGGGAGGAGAACAGCCTATCACAGAACACTTTGAATACCTGTCAGTCCCATAGGGAGGAGAACAGCCTATCGGAGAACAGCCTATCACAGAACACTTTGAATACCCGTCAGTCCCATAGGGAGGAGAACAGCCTATCACAGAACACTTTGAATACCCGTCAGTCCCATAGGGAGGAGAACAGCCTATCACAGAACACTTTGAATACCCGTCAGTCCCATAGGGAGGAGAACAGCCTATCACAGAACACTTTGAATACCCGTCAGTCCCATAGGGAGGAGAACAGCCTATCACAGAACACTCTGAATACCCGTCAGTCCCATAGGGAGATCAGCAACATATCACAGAACACTTTCAAAACCCGTCAGTCCCATAGGGAGGAGAACAGCCTATCACAGAACACTTTGAATACCCGTCAGTCCCATAGGGAGGAGAACAGCCTATCACAGAACACTTTGAATACCCGTCAGTCCCATAGGGAGGAGAACAGCCTATCACAGAACACTTTGAATACCTGTCAGTCCCATAGGGAGGAGAACAGCCTATCACAGAACACTTTTAATACCCATCAGTCTAGACTCACTAGACTCTAATGTATTTTATAAGACTAAACTCTTATGTATTCATAAGACTAGACTAATGTATTTATAAGACAGGACTAATGTATTCATAAGACTAGACTAATGTATTCATAAGACTAGACTAATGTAACCATAAGACTCTAATGTATTAATAAGATTAGACTAATGTATTCATAAGACTAGACTAATGTATTCATAAGACAGGACTAATGTATTCATAAGACAGGTCTAACGTATTTATAAGACTAGACTCTAAGCAGCATTCATCACATTCAAGCACAGTGTATGCAGCATACACAAATATCAAGATGAGTCTAGAACCTCTCGGCCTTGGGAAAAGATAACCTCCTCCTACGATCCGAGTGATATGACTTTTAGATGTTTTGTATATGTTTTTTTTCGTGACCGTTACATTCACACTGTACTTAGGAAAGTACACAGTCCGCCTTTGATCCAGTAAATAAACACTGACTTTTACTAACTTTATTAAACCCCTTGATGGACTTTTGTTTTGATAGACTGTTTTAATGTTTGCGGCGATAACTGTCGACTTTACTATCCCATTATTGTGACAACAAACGGTGTGCTTATTCCATCGACAGTGGCCTTTAATAAGGCGCAAGATGTGACGTTGTTAAGGATAACTGTATCATTGTTCAACTCCTATTTAGCTTTAGTTAATCTGCTAAAGAAACAGACAATGTGAGGTAAAAGATGGTTTGTTTGTTTGTTGACTTAGGCTTTATTTAATGTAATGTAATGTTATTTGTCAACCATCATGAAAGGTGATATTGTATATGTATATTCCCAGCTATATAGGATGGAAATGTTGATTGTGTGTATAACATCTGAGTAACTAAAGATGTAAAAATATACACATATACATATATTAATTTGGATCTTAGATAAGGTGACCAGATTTCTGAAATAACAAGTGGGACATTTCCAGTTCTGCAGTAAATATATAATTGAAGTATCCAATGTTTCTATTGAAACCAAAAAGGTCCCCCTAATCTTAGATAACTGTTTCTCAGTCTTTGATATAAAAGCTAAAAGTCAAAGGGCAAAAAAGAAGAGGACGCTGACGCTAACACTATATAGCTCTGTTGCCATGGCAACTATGACCCCCTGTTGGCTTGACAGCAGCCTTTGGCCGTGACTGACCCAATGGCATAGTTCATTGACACTATAACTCCAGGCCAGAGTATGACACACACACACACACACACACACACACACACACACACACACACACACACACACACACACACACACACACACACACACACACACACACACACACACACACACACACACACACACACGCACAGCTTAACAGCCTGAAACTTGAGGTATTCAAATCTAAACTGTGTGTGTGTGTGTGTTTGGGGAACTGTGACAGTTTGTGCTGCTGTGAGCTCGTTGTCGGCCCTGAAGATTCAGTTAGTCTGTACTGAGGCGCTGCGGTAGAGGCACTGTGTGACAAACACACATCTATCTTTACACACACACACACCCTTAAGAAACAAAGTGACAGCGACTGGGAAAATTCAGAACCTAGAGACAGATAGAGAGGACGCACTGCCTCACTTAGTCAAACAAACACACACACCCACACACACACACACACACACACACACACACACACACACACTTAGACTCCTAGCCACAGAAGCCGGCCACCCCTCTTTCTTCTGACAGTCCAATATAGAAATATATGTTAACCTAGAGCGCTGTGTCTTTGCCCTGCAGACTAGCGCAGACCTAGTGTGGCTTAGAAAAACACACAGAGGCTTGCGTACGTGCACATGTACACACACAGAGGCAGCCCCTGTAGCTCATTTTGTCACACCACAGGGGCACGGAGGAGTGTGTGACTTTCTGTTGCATTGAAGTGAGAGAGACTGACAGTTTCATGGGGGTGGAAACGGCATTGCGTCGCTGTCGGCCACATAACCCTGGAACTTCTCTTTTGGTCACATTCAGGGCTGGCATCACATGAAGCTGCCCAGCTGAGCCCCCAACAGCCTTGTACTATCATACATCTGACCCCAAATACTACAATATATACGACGCTAAATACTAACTGACACTAAAATACTACATTATATATGACGCTAAAAACTACATTAAATATGACCCTAAATACTCCCATACATCTGACCCCAAATACTACATTATATATGACGCTAAAAACTACATTAAATATGACCCTAAATACTCCCATACATCTGACCCCAAATACTACATTATATATGATGCTAAATACTAACTGAAGCTAAATACTACATTATATCTGACACTAAATACCATATTATATCTGACGCCAAATACTACATTACATGACACTAAATACTACATTAAATATGACCCTAAACATGACCTTATATCTGACCCTAAATACTACATTATATATGACGCCAAATACAACATTAAATCTGATACTAAATACTATCTGACGCTAAATACTACTTGATATCTTTCCCTGAATACTATCATATATTTGAAGCTAAATACTACTCTACACTCACTGGCCACTTTATTAGGTACACCTTGCTAGTACCGGGTTGGATCCCCTTTTGCCTTCAGAACTGCCTTAATTCTTCGTGGCATAGACTCAACAAGGTGCTGGAAACATTCCTCAGAGATTTTGGTCCATATTGACATGATAGCATCACTCAGTAGCTGCAGATTTGTCGGCTGCACATCCATGATGCGAATCTCTCGTTCCACCACATCCCAAAGGTGCTCTATTGGATTGAGATCTGGTGACTGTGGAGGCCATTTGAGTACAGTGAACTCATTGTCATGTTCAAGAAACCAGTTTGAGATGATTTGAGCTTTGTGCGTTATCCTGCTGGAAGTAGCCATCAGAAGATGGGTACACTGTGGTCATAAAGGGATGGACAAGGTCAGCAACAATACTCAGGTAGGCTGTGGCATTTAAATGATGCTCAATTGGTACTAAGGGGCCCAAAGTATGCCAAGAAAATATCCCCCACACCATTACACCACCACCCCGAACCGTTGATACAAGGCAGGATGGATCCATGCTTTCATGTTGTTTATGCCAAATTCTGACCCTACCGTCCGAATGTCGCAGAAGAAATCGAGACTCATCAGACCAGGCAACATTTTTCCAATATTCTATTGTCCAATTTTGGTGAGTTTCCTGTTCTTAGCTGACAGGAGTGGCACCCGGTGTGGTCTTCTGCTGCTGTAGCCCATCTGCTTCAAGGTTCGACGTGTTGTGTGTCAGAGATTGTCTTCTGCATACCTTGGTTGTAACGAGTGGTTATTTGAGTTACTGTTGCTCATCATCTGTCATCTTGAACCAGTCTGGCCATTCTCCTCTGACCTCTGACATCAACAAGGCATTTTCGTCCACACAACTGCCGCTCACTGGATATTTTCTCTTTTTCGGACCATTCTCTGTAAACCCTAGAGATGGTTGTGCGTGAAAATCCCAATAGATCAGCAGTTTCTGAAATATTCAGACCAGCCCATCTGGCACCAACAACCATGCCATGTTCAATGTCACTTAAATCACCTTTCTTCCCCATTCTGATGCTCTGTTTGAACTTCACCAGGTCGTCTTGACCATGTCTACATGCCTAAATGCATTGAGTTGCTGCCATGTGATTGGCTGATTAGATATTTGCGTTAACGAGCAGTTGAACAGGTGTACCTGATAAAGCAGCCAGTGAGTGTATATCTGAAGCTAAATACGACCATATGTGGACATGGACTAGAGATGGAGAAATAGATGTGTGGAGACGAGGAGGAAAGGAGGAGTGGTAGAGAGGAGGTGATTCAGCCAGCCTGTAGGCAGGTACAAAGCCCTGAGGAGTCACTGAGTAAAGATCAGATCAGGGTTCAGGGCGGGGATGAAGCTGGAGCTAAGCGGGGGAGGAGGAGGGGAGGATCACAGCGTAGGTGGGGGAGGAGGAGGGGAGGATCACAGCGTAGGTGGGGGGAGGAGGAGGGGAGGATCACAGCGTAGGTGGGGGGAGGAGGAGGGGAGGATCACAGCGTAGGTGGGGGGAGGAGGAGGGGAGGATCACAGCGTAGGTGGGGGGAGAATGAACCACTTGTTTGCTCTTTGTTGTTCCCTCAGCCATTGAAAGAAGGCAGCAATAAACCCGAGAGGAAGGGAGAGAAGGATGGAGAGGAGTGAGATCCAGAGAGACAGGAGGAACAAAATGTGTGTGTGTGTGTGTGTGTGTGTGTGTGTGTGTGTGTGTGTGTGTGTGTGTGTGTGTGTGTGGGTTATAGAGGTATAGTCTGGAATCTGACTGTCACTCACATTGGTGTGATGTGTTTGTAGGTCTGTGTCTGGGTCCCCATAATGTCTGTTTTCACTGTGTTCAGTCTGTTGTTCAGCCTGTTTTCACTGTGTTCAGTCTGTTGTTCAGCCTGTTTTCACTGTGTTCAGTCTGTTGTTCAGCCTGTTTTCACTGTGTTCAGTCTGTTGTTCAGCCTGTTTTCACTGTATTTAGCCTGTTGTTCAGCCTGTTTTCACTGTGTTTAGCCTGTTGTTCAGCCTGTTTTCACTGTGTTCAGTCTGTTGTTCAGCCTGTTTTCACTGTGTTCAGCCTGTTGTTCAGCCTGTTTTCACTGTGTTCAGTCTGTTGTTCAGCCTGTTTTCACTGTGTTCAGTCTGTTGTTCAGCCTGTTTTCACTGTGTTCAGTCTGTTGTTCAGCCTGTTTTCACTGTGTTCAGTCTGTTGTTCAGCCTGTTTTCACTGTGTTCAGTCTGTTGTTCAGCCTGTTTTCACTGTGTTTAGCCTGTTGTTCAGCCTGTTTTCACTGTGTTTAGCCTGTTGTTCAGCCTGTTTTCACTGTGTTCAGTCTGTTGTTCAGCCTGTTTTCACTGTGTTCAGTCTGTTGTTCAGCCTGTTTTCACTGTGTTTAGCCTGTTGTTCAGCCTGTTTTCACTGTGTTTAGCCTGTTGTTCAGCCTGTTTTCACTGTGTTTAGCCTGTTGTTCAGCCTGTTTTCACTGTGTTCAGTCTGTTGTTCAGCCTGTTTTCACTGTGTTCAGTCTGTTGTTCAGCCTGTTTTCACTGTGTTCAGTCTGTTGTTCAGCCTGTTTTCACTGTGTTTAGCCTGTTGTTCAGCCTGTTTTCACTGTGTTCAGTCTGTTGTTCAGCCTGTTTTCACTGTGTTTAGCCTGTTGTTCAGCCTGTTTTCACTGTGTTCAGTCTGTTGTTCAGCCTGTTTTCACTGTGTTCAGTCTGTTGTTCAGCCTGTTTTCACTGTGTTTAGCCTGTTGTTCAGCCTGTTTTCACTGTGTTTAGCCTGTTGTTCAGCCTGTTTTCACTGTGTTTAGCCTGTTGTTCAGCCTGTTTTCACTGTGTTTAGCCTGTTGTTCAGCCTGTTTTCACTGTGTTCAGTCTGTTGTTCAGCCTGTTTTCACTGTGTTCAGTCTGTTGTTCAGCCTGTTTTCACTGTGTTTAGCCTGTTGTTCAGCCTGTTTTCACTGTGTTTAGCCTGTTGTTCAGCCTGTTTTCACTGTGTTCAGTCTATTGTTCAGCCTGTTTTCACTGTGTTTAGCCTGTTGTTCAGCCTGTTTTCACTGTGTTCAGTCTATTGTTCAGCCTGTTTTCACTGTGTTCAGTCTGTTGTTCAGCCTGTTTTCACTGTGTTTAGCCTGTTGTTCAGCCTGTTTTCACTGTGTTCAGCCTGTTGTTCAGCCTGTTTTCACTGTGTTCAGTCTGTTGTTCAGCCTGTTTTCACTGTGTTCAGTCTGTTGTTCAGCCTGTTTTCACTGTGTTTAGCCTGTTGTTCAGCTG
Organism: Galaxias olidus; assembly: GCA_026901105.3. Lineage (NCBI taxonomy): Eukaryota > Metazoa > Chordata > Actinopteri > Galaxiiformes > Galaxiidae > Galaxias > Galaxias olidus. Next base: position 37,273 of record JAPMUY010000137.1, on the reverse strand, counting down.
TAACCCACCCTCTAGTCAGACTACTGAACAGGAAGGCATCGCATTAGATTCATAAATCAACATTACATCAAAGGATTTTACCACACACAGGAATGGTAGGTGGGAACATACCACTGTTATGATAAAACAACATCTTAAAGACCCCCTCCTGTGAAAATCAAGTTTTTAATGTTGTTAACATGTCCTTGTGGTCTTTTGCTTGTGCTACAAAACATATCCGGAGCTAAATCAGCAGCAAACGCCATGGTTGAGCATTTCTGCTTTGAAACTGCAGGGCACCAAGGACAGTCTCAAATGGGCGAGTTCAGACAAGACAGATTTGTGATATCACAAATTTTTAAGGAACCCTTTTTAATCAACCACCGTTCATGGACAGGGTGACTCGGGAGCAAGTATGTGCAGCTGCAGAGGAGGGAGGAGGGGGCTGGGTGGGTATTCAAAAAGAGGGGGGCAGGGCAACTCAGATTCAGGAATTTTAATGAGACAGAAGATAAATAATATTTTTTTAGGATTTCAACAAGGTGATTCAATGTATTACAGAAAAAACATAACAGACATGATTTATACGTTGAAGCAGAATATTTTAAATGTTTTATATAATGACTGGAGGGGGACTTCATAATAATAATAACAATAACATATATTTTGTTTATGAAGCTCTTTTCTAAAACCCAAAGATGCTTTAAGAAAGTGATCATGAGAAGGACATACTGTGCTGTATGTGAATGGTTTGATTGGTTTGTAACAGTCTGGAAGCTGTATTACACAGTGCTCTGATTGGTTTGTAACAGTCTGGAAGCTGTATTACACAGTGCTCTGATTGGTTTGTAACAGTCTGGAAGCTGTATTACACAGTGCTCTGATTGGTTTGTAACGGTTTAGATGCTGACAGCAGCGTTATACAGTGCTCTGATTGGTTTATAACGGTTTAGAAGCTGACAGCAGTATTACACAGTGCTCTGATTGGTTTATAACGGTTTAGAAGCTGACAGCAGTATTACACAGTGCTCTGATTGGTTTATAACGGTCTAGGCAGCAGTATTACACAGTGCCCTGATTGGTTTGTAACAGTCTAGAAGCTGACAGCAGTGTTATACAGTGCCCTGATTGGTTTGTAACGGTCTAGACAGCAGTATTACACAGTGCCCTGATTGGTTTATAACGGTCTAGACAGCAGTATTACACAGTGCTCTGATTGGTTTGTAACGGTCTAGACAGCAGTATTACACAGTGCTCTGATTGGTTTATAACGGTCTAGACAGCAGTATTACACAGTGCCCTGACTGGATCGTAACGATCTACAAGCTGTGCTTTTATCGGAAAAGGATGTCCACAAACAGCTGTAGGCAGTTAAACCTCATACCTCAGAAAACCTCCTGTTCACACACACACACACACACACACACACACACACACACACACACCCACCCACACACCCACACACACACACACACACACACACACACACGCCCAAGCACATGCATACAGTGGTGTTTGTGTGCTGGCGTGTTTTGTTTCAGATAGGAGGTGAGGCTACATGCTTTTCCGTCCCCCTGTCTGAAACCACATAGCTTCACTGGGACTTCCTGTCTACATGGTGACACTCTTGAAGGTTCCCTTTGCCTCTAATGTGCTGTTGTTACTGTGCTGTGTTGTGCTGTGCCTTCATGTGATGCGCTGTCTTATCCTATCCTGTCCTGTGCTGCGCTGTGCTGTGCCGTACCCTGCTATGCTGTGTTGCATTTTTCCTGATAGATTTTGTATGGTTGGTCCCCTCGGTATAGAATTGTGAATGAGTATTTAACATAAACAGTTGAATGATATGATTTTGTGCCATTCATAATAGACATGAAAATAAATATGAGGCTGGAGACATCTGGTGGAAAAGTGACGCTACTACAAAGAAGCTATTGACTCATGTCAGTCCACAATAAGTTACCACAACAAGCTATTGAATCATATCAGTCCACAATAAGTTACCACAACAAGCTACTGAATCATATCAGTCCACAATAAGCTGCTACAACAAGCTATTGAATCATATCAGTCCACAATAAGTTACCACAACAAGCTACTGAATCATATCAGTCCACAATAAGCTGCTACAACAAGCTATTGAATCATATCAGTCCACAATGAGCTGCTACAACAAGCTATTGACTCCTACAGAAGCAGCCATGATACATCAGTGTTTTATCTAGATATAGAATCCACTAGAAAAGAGTAGAGCTAAATAGAGTAGAGCAGATAGCAGAGGTAGATAGAGTAAAGGAGTAAAAGTAGAGGTAGATAGAGGAGAGAAATAAGAGTAGGGGAGTTAGAGCAGAAGTAGATAGAGTAGAGTAGCTAGAGTAGAGGTAGATAGAGTAGAGGTAGATTGAGTAGAGCAGTAAAAGTAGAGGTAGATAGAGGTAGATAGAGTAAAGTAGTAAGAGCAGAGGTAGATAGAGAAGAGTAGATAGAGTAGAGGTAGATAGAGAAGCTTCATATTTCCTCAGCACAGAGGACATGCAGTGACCAACCTGTCATGTTGACTAATGAAGACTAAGACTGTCCAGACATTCACCTCTCCTTCCAGGGCCACAGAGCTGGCAGCTCTGGCAGTGTGTGGTGGCCTTTGAGTGTGTGTGTGTGTGTGTGTGTGTGTGTGTGTGTGTGTGTGTGTGTGTGTGTGTGTGTGTGTGTGTGTGTCGGGGAGGCGGGGTTAGTATCAGTGAGTTCTCGTTGAGTCGGTGGTTCTAAGGCGAACCTTGACCTTTACACTCTGGCTGTAAACATGCTGCTTATCTGCTAGGCTGCTGGTGTAAAGGAGGCCGAGCTTCACTAGCAATACACACACGCATACACGCACGCACGCACACACACACACACACACACACACACACACACACACACACACACGTACTTCTGAACAATGATAGCAAGACCAAAGAAGCCTTCTCTCTTGGTCATCTACTGTATTTCCCCTCCTCTTCTCTTTCTGTGTGTTAGACTATAGACTATGGTGGCTATGGACACAGTCCTCTCCTCTTCTCTTTCTGTGTGTTAGACTATAGACTATGGTGGCTATGGACACAGTCCTCTCCTCTTCTCTTTCTGTGTGTTAGACTATAGACTATGGTGGCTATGGACACAGTCCTCTCTCTTCTCTTTCTGTGTGTTAGACTATAGAATATGGTGGCTATGGACACAGTCCTCTCCTCTTCTCTTTCTGTGTGTTAGACTATAGACTATGGTGGCTATGGACACAGTCCTCTCCTCTTCTCTTTCTGTGTGTTAGACTATAGACTATGGTGGCTATGGACACAGTCCTCTCCTCTTCTCTTTCTGTGTGTTAGACTATAGACTATGGTGGCTATGGACACAGTCCTCTCCTCTTCTCTTTCTGTGTGTTAGACTATAGACTATGGTGGCTATGGACACAGTCCTCTCCTCTTCTCTTTCTGTGTGTTAGACTATAGACTATGGTGGCTATGGACACAGTCCTCTCCTCTTCTCTTTCTGTGTGTTAGACTATAGACTATGGTGGCTATGGACACAGTCCTCTCCTCTTCTCTTTCTGTGTGTTGGACTATAGACTATGGTGGCTATGGACACAGTCCTCTCCTCTTCTCTTTCTGTGTGTTAGACTATAGACTATGGTGGCTATGGACACAGTCCTCTCCTCTTCTCTTTCTGTGTGTTAGACTATAGACTATGGTGGCTATGGACACAGTCCTCTCCTCTTCTCTTTCTGTGTGTTAGACTATAGACTATGGTGGCTATGGACACAGTCCTCTCCTCTTCTCTCCCTGCACCTCCTCCTCCTTCAGCTTTCATTCATCTACCTATTCATCTATCATCCTCTTTTCATCCACCTATTCCTCCTTCACTATCTTTCCCATTATTCCCTCCTTTTCTTCATCTCCATCTCCTCCCCCCGTGGTCGTGCTGTGTAGATGAGTTTAGGTGTGTGTCGTGCTCAGTGTAGATGAGTTTAGGTGTGTGTCGTGCTGCAGGTAGTGGAGGAGGCCGCAGAGGGCTCACGCTGAGTGGGGCGATAAGCAGCATCCTATGAAGGTCATCCTTTTACTACTGGGACTCCATTGGCTTAGGACTGAATGGAATCAAAAGGTCAGTCTCTCCACCTCTCCACCCACATGCTTTCTCCTTTCCTTCTCTCCACCTTTCTTCTGTGCTTTCCCTCCTCTCCTCTTTTAACCCTCTGCTCTCTCTGCCTTCTGTTCGATCTCTCCTCTCCTCTCTGCTCTCCTTCAGACATAATACAAACTAATCACTAGGCTTCCCTCTCCAAGCAGGTAATTTGCCAATTAGACTCTCTTACACACACACACACTCTCTCCCTCTTCTTCTTTGTAATTAGCTGTTTCGCTTGATGTCACACACACAAACACAATTCTCTGATGTGTAAACAGAGGTTCCAGAGCTATGGACTATTTATAGCTGTTACACAACTCTTACTCCAGACAGGGAAAACAACAGACATGTACACAGAATGACAGACAGGGAAAACAACTGACAGGTACACAGAATGACAGACAGGGAAAACAACAGACAGGTACACAGAATGACAGACAGGGAAAACAACAGACAGGTACACAGAATGACAGACAGGGAAAACAACAGACAGGCACACAGAATGACAGACAGGGAAAACAACAGACAGGTACACAGAATGACAGACAGGGAAAACAACTGACATGTACACAGAATGACAGACAGGGAAAACAACAGACAGGTACACAGAATGACAGACAGGGAAAACAACAGACAGGTACACAGAATGACAGACAGGGAAAACAACAGACAGGTACACAGAATGACAGACAGGGAAAACAACAGACAGGTACACAGAATGACAGACAGGGAAAACAACAGACAGGTACACAGAATGACAGACAGGGAAAACAACAGACATGTACACAGAATGACAGACAGGGAAAACAACAGACAGGTACACAGAATGACAGACAGGGAAAACAACAGACAGGTAGACAGAATGACAGACAGGGAAAACAACAGACAGGCAGACAGAATGACAGACAGGGAAAACAACAGACAGGCACACAAAATGACAGACAGGGAAAACAACTGACAGGTACACAGAATGACAGACAGGGAAAACAACAGACAGGTACACAGAATGACAGACAGGGAAAACAACTGACAGGTACACAGAATGACAGACAGGGAAAACAACTGACAGGTACACAGAATGACAGACAGGGAAAACAACAGACAGGTACACAGAATGACAGACAGGGAAAACAACAGACAGGTACACAGAATGACAGACAGGGAAAACAACTGAAAAGTACACAGAATGACAGACAGGGAAAACAACAGACAGGTACACAGAATGACAGACAGGGAAAACAACAGACAGGTACACAGAATGAAAGACAGGGAAAATAACAGACAGGTACACAGAATGACAGACAGGGAAAACAACTGACAAGTACACAGAATGACAGACAGGGAAAACAACAGACAGGTACACGGAATGACATACAGGGAAAACAACTGACAGGTACACAGAATGACAGACAGGGAAAACAACAGACAGGTACACAGAATGACAGACAGGGAAAATAACAGACAGGTACACAGAATGACAGACAGGGAAATGGATTGATTAACTGAGAGACACAAACATTTACAACCTTTTGTCAACCAGCTTCATTAATACAGTAAGCCTGGTAAAATAATTGAGCTCCTTTGAAAAACAGAGACATGCATTTGTGTGTGTGTGTGTGTGTGTGTGTGTGTGTGTGTGTGTGTGTGTGTGTGTGTGTGTGTGTGTGTGTGTGTAATCTGTATCTTCCTTCCGGAGACATATGTGCCAAAGCTTATTAAGGCTTAGTGTTCCACTGTCACTCTAAATATAGACTGAATGTCTTTTTATGACCATCTGTGTGTGAGCATTGAGACAGGCTAACGCACGCACGCGTGTGTGTGTGTGTGTGTGTGTGTGTGTGTGTGTGTGTGTGTGTGTGTGTGTGTGTGGAGAGATCAGGGAAATCAGAGGTTGTTTCTTTGTGTTGTGTGTTGTATATAACGGATCTTCAGCAACACTGGCCTATGATAGCAGCCTTCAGACGCAAACAACATCCATTTAGCTTGACCTCCTTGATGCAGGCCTAGCTCAGTGTGTGTGTGTGTGTGTGTGTGTGTGTGTGTGTGTGTGTGTGTGTGAGTGTTCATGTGCGTGTGTGTGTGTGTGTGTGATGAGGGCTGACAGCAGATGGTCTGTGACTAGAGGAGGGCCCTTGCCCACAGCATTCAGCCCCCACTTTCTCTCCCTTGGCCGATAACATCACATTATTCTTCCAGCTCTCTCTAGTCTTCACTCTTTCTTCGTCCAATTCTCCTACGCCTCTTCCCTCTTCCTCTCTATTGTCTTGCTCCAAAGCCTTTTTTTGCTCTCTTCTTTTCCCTTCTTACAAGTCCACTAGGGTGTTTGTCTCAGCCCCCAGCTCCAACCCCCAGCCCCCAGCTCCAACCCTAGCCCCCAGCTTCAACCCCAGCCCCCAGCCCCCAGCCACAGCTCCAACCCCAGCCCCCAGCCCCCAGCTCCAACCCCAGCCCCCAGCTCCAACCCCAGCTCCAACCCCAGCCCCCAGCTCCAACCCCAGCCCCCAGCTCCAACCCCAGCCCCCAGCCCCCAGCCACAGCTCTAACCCCAGCCCCCAGCCCCCAGCCACAGCTCCAACCCCAGCCCCCAGCTCCAACTCCAGCCCCCAGCCCCAGCCCCTAGCCCCAAGCACCAGCCCCCAGCCCCCAGCCCCTAGCCCCAAGCACCAGCCCCTAGCCCCAGCTCCCAGCTCCTAGCCCCAGCTCCCAGCTCCAACCCCAGCTCCAAGGTCCCGCCCCCAGTCCCAGTCCCAGCCCCTAGCCCCCAGCTCCAACCCCAGCCCCCAGCCCCCAGACCCAAGTCACATTCACCCCTTTCTTTCCCCTCTCCCCCTCACCCCTTTCTGTCCCCTCTCCCCCTCTCTCCCCTTTCTCTCCCCCTCACCCTTTTCTCTCCCCACTCTCCCTCTCTCCCCTTTCTCTCCCGCTCACCCCTTTCCCTCCCCCCTCTCCCCACGCCCGGTCTCCCCCCTCTTAGCTGAGTTTGTACAGTGCATTCAGAAAGCATTCAGACACCCTAACCGTTTCCACAACTATAACTACACAGCCTCCTCCTAAAATGGAGGAAATCATATCTTCCCTCGTCAAAGTCACGTTTCACACAATACGTCCAGTAAAAAGGGACGTACCTATGACATGTCCATAGGTGTTTACCCCTTCTCCGCGGGTTGCTCTCTGCAGGCGCTCTCAGGCTCCATCAGGCTGGAGGACAGTGCCTCAGTACAGCTAGCTCCCTCCAGAGGACTTCAATCACCTCACCCTCACCTTTCCCTCACCTCACCCTCACCCTCACCTCACCCTCACCCTCACCTTTCCCTCACCTCACCCTCACCTCACCCTCACCCTCACCCTCACCTCACCCTCACCTCACCCTCACCCTCACCTCACCCTCACCCTCACCTCACCCTCACCCTCACCTCACCCTCACCCTCACCTTTCCCTCACCTCACCCTCACCTCACCCTCACCTCACCCTCACCCTCACCTCACCTTCACCTCACCCTCACCTCACCCTCACCTCACCCTCACCTCACCTTCACCTCACCCTCACCTCACCCTCACCCTCACCTTCACCTCACCCTCACCTCACCCTCACCTCACCCTCACCTCACCCTCACCTCACCCTCACCCTCCATCCTGACACGCCTCCCAAACCCAAACAGTGGAAAAACATCCTGTTACTGAGGAGTGGCTTCTGTCTGGACACCATGCAAGGTTCTCCCATCTCCACAGAGGAGCTCTGGAGCTCTGTCAGAGTGACCATGGGGTTCTTAGCCCCCCTTCAAACCACACTCCTCCATTCCATGGGGGACAGAGCGTTCAGCGCTGCTTCCCTGTTTCTCTGGAATTCCCTTCCCCCAGCTATCCGGAATTCTGACTCCATGAACATCTTTAAATCCCGTCTCCAAACCCACTGGTTTTCCTTAGCTTACCCCTAGTTTTTCCCCACGTTCAGTGTCCATGAGTTATTAGAAAGGCCCCTATAAACCCCATGTCTGATGAAGGTGCTTCACACTGATCTCTCAGGGTGGCCAGACTTCTTCCAGTGATGAATGGAGAATGCCACTGTGCTTTTCAGACCTTTAATGCTCCACTTCCAGAGCGGTGCGTTGACAAAATCCTGTCTCAGAGGTTTACAAACAACTCCACTGACCTCCTGGCTTCGTTGTTGCTCTGACGACTGTTGGATCTTATAGAGACAGGTGTGTAGCTGTCAAATGATGACCAATCAATTGAACTGACCACAGCTGGACCTGAATGAAGTTCGAAAAATATCTCAAGGATGATTAAAAGAACCGGGATACACCTGAGCTCAATGTTGAGTATCATACCAAAGGCCTGAGTACTAATGCAGATATGATATTTCAGGGTTTTTGATACAGTTGCATACATTTCTACCAGCCTATTGTTGTTGTTTTTCATTATGGGTATCGTGTGTGGAGTGATGGGAAATAATTATTTGAACCATGTCAGAATGAGGCTGTAACAACTATGGGGAGGGGGGGGGGGGGGGGTGCACTGTAGGCAGCTGAACTGAAAAGAGGAACCAGGACTACAGCTTCTAATGCAGCCCCCAGACTATGGGACTCCAAGTAGGTTTTTAGTTTGCTGTTCTCACTGTTTGTGCATTATTGTCTGTTGCCATGTTCACTGCTTTCCATGTGAAGCATCTTTGGGTCTAGAAAAGCCTTCTATAAATGAACTGTATTAATATGATTATCATCATTAGAACACCAGTCATCTGTCCGTATCAGTGTGTGTATTTGGGTGTGAAAGTTGATTTTGCTCTGATTATGCCCCAGAAGAGAGCTGAACCCTGATGTGTTTTCATTTAAACGTATCGACACAACGTCAATAGACTCATTTCTGAGAATGTACTACAACACGTGTGTGTGTGTGTGTGTGTGTGTGTGTGGCGGAGCTAACAGAGGGTCTACTCCACACTTCCTGTTCCTGTCAACATCATATAGAGTTGTTACACACACATACACCCTCACCCAGACACAAATACAACAGCACACACACACACACACACACTCACAATACTATCCAACTTACTGAGATAGAATATTGTTCATATTAAGTAACTTCTCTCTCTCTCTCAAACACACACAGAGAGACAGAGACAGCGTGTCTTACCTCCTGTTGAAGAGTTTAGTAAAGGTCACACAGAGAGACAGAGACAGCGTGTCATACCTTCTGTTGAAGAGTTTAGTAAAGGTCTTGGAGGAGGTGTGTTCTCGACAGTCCACAACACTTTGCTCCTCTTCAGGGAGAGGAAAGGAAGAGGAGGAGCAGGGGAGGAGAGGACAAGAGGAGGATTCCTCTCCTCCCACCGCTCCCCTTGTCTCCTGTCCTTCTCCCTCCAGGTCAGATGGCTGTGCTTCAGCCTCCAGCCCAGGTCCAGCTCCACTTCCTGGGGTGAGTTCCATTGCCACCCCCCTCTCTGGAGCCTAACAATCACAGAGTCCTGCTGGTCAACATCCTGCCTGCCCCTTCACAAAGACACAGAGAGCCGGGGCACAGCGGAACTTCCAGGGCTTTGCCTGCCAACCAATGAGAGGGGCGCTAGAACTTTCACACAAACTGTGAAGGCAGCATATCTAGGCCAATCAATTTAGACTCCAATTTTCCACCAAATATTTGCACCAAGTTCTGCTTGAAGCCACAAAAATAAATCCAAAACTCTGAAGCCGGGCAGTAGAAAAACTACAATACCCCCAATCCCTCAGAGGCAATGAACAGTCCAAACATCACCAGTGTAAGAGAGGAGACACTAAGTCGTGTAGGCAACAGGTTGTGTGTGTGTGTGTGTGTGCAGAGCCACGCAGAGTGATCCCTCTGGGAAGGAGATAATCCCGACTACTACGCTGAGCATTCTTCCTCTCGTTTTCCTCCTCTCTTCTCTTTTATTTTCCCTTTCTTTCCCCTTCAGAAAACGACCTCTTACTTTAAGCTGTCTTCCTTTAAGCCCAGTGTCAACAGAGTGTAAGGATGTCTTCAAAAATCACCACGCATTGGGTGTCTTTCTTCTCCTCTTCTCTTCTCCTGTCTTCTCTTGACTTGTCTTCTCTTCTTTCTCTCTGGCCTCTCCTGTTTCACTGCTGGTGCTTAATTACACAGCGTGGAGCCATGCTGACACACACACACGCGCACGCTGGCTCTCTGCCTCTCTGTTTGTCAACCCTACCGGCGGCAGACAGGCAGCTCTCCTCTCACCAACCAGGAAGTGAAGCCAGCACACAGAAACAAAAAGGACCCCGGCTTTAGCTGCCCCATCAGATGCCTGTCTCAATCTCTGTGCTGAAGCATAGCATGCACATCCAACTCTGCAGTTTTTCAGTCACAAACAATACTGTCTGTTTAACTTTCACTCTGAATCTCTGCTTCCCGTTCTGCATTAAGATCTTGTTTCCTTTTTCCTGAATGGGAGTTGCTAACCTTTCTCTGTGTCCCCATTCCACTGCTTTCCTGAACTACGTTCTGTAGTTACACTTCTCCCTCTTCTTCATCAGCCCGAGGAGTGGAACAGATGCAAGTCATTATAAATACATGAAGGGAGACTGAGCGAGAGAGAGAGAGAGAGAGAGAGAGAAAGAAAGAAAAGAGGTGGAGGAAATAAACACGGCCTGAAAAAATTTTAGAAAAAAATAACAAACAAAAGGCAAAGGTGGTTAAAAACAACAGAGAGATAAATGAAATGAGAAAGAAGGAAGAAGCATTACCGCTAAGGAGGCCTTTATTCCCAGCTGTACAATCTATGTTAGCGTGGTGTGTGTGTGTGTGTGTGTGTGTGATTGTGTGTGTGAGTGTGTGTGTGTGTGTGTGTGTGTGTGTGTGTGGGATGCAAGACACCCGCCAGGAGCTCTGGGCAAAGTCTAAATCAGAGTAAACTTAGACACAGATCATTCAGCCGCATAACTTGACAACTTATAAAAACAAACTCTGGCGCCCCCCTATGTTCACACTGTGTCCATTCCTTTTTGATAGCGAAAGTATTGTAGGTCATCACCCAATTAAGAGATTCAATTCTGCATAATAAATCCTCACGTGGAGAAACAGCTTGAGAAAATAACACCACATTTACCCTAACACTCAACCACAAGCTGCCCTAGTATACAGCCAAATACTCAACCACAAACTGCCCTAGTATACAGCCAAATACTCAACCACAAACTGCCATAGTATACAGCCAAATACTCAACCACAAACTGCTGTAGTATACAGCCAAATACTCAACCACAAACTGCCCTAGAATAAAGCCAAATACTCAACCACAAACTGCCCTACCCTAGTTTACAGCCAAATACTCAACCACAAACTGCCCTAGTAAACAGCCGAATACTGAACTACAAACTGCCCTAGAATACAGCCAAATTCTCAACCACAGACTGCCCTAGAATACAGCCAAATACTCAACCACAGACTGCCCTAGAATACAGCCAAATACTCAACCACAGACTGCCCTAGAATACAGCCAAATACTCAACCACAAACTGCCCTAGTGTAGGGAAACCAATCCCCAAACCTATTCCAGAAATTCCAACTGCTTCCACTCTAAGGATTAGTAAATTGGGATTAAGAAACTGTTGCCTAAGGAACAATCAATTACAATATTGGACATTGACAATGAGAAGAAATTGTAACATTAATCGTTTGTATTTTATAATAATATGTATATTGTGTATTGTTTTTCTAAGTGAACTAACATAGTCAGCCAAGTCATGTTTGGTATCAAAATGTCCACCATGATATTTTGTAAACTTTGCAAACGTTATATAGAACATATTCCTAGTTAATAAGCTTACATTGAAACCAAACGACATGGTAAGGTAAACTGATAATTCACTGATAGGTGAGATAATCAACACCTCTGGCTTTGGCAAATCAGGTGACCTCAGCCACCTTTTGGACACCGCTTCTCAAACTATCTTAAATAGAGTTCTCATCCAGGAAACTTTGCTTTTTAAGATCCGCACGTAACCTGGGAAGGCCTCCCTGCGTTACACGGGTTGATAAAAATTGCACCAAACCATATTCCTTGACCACGTGTCTGCAATCAACTCATTGAACAAAGGATTTTAGGCCTTTTTCCTCACTACAGGCCCGAAAACCCCTTGCAACACTTTCTAACTAAACCACTTTAGAGCAAAGGAACGTTGATTCAAACCACGTTCAGGACTACACAACTTCCACCGTTTCCCGAAGTGATTCAGAGCTTTTAAACAAGTCTACTGAGTCGAGGACCCCGCTGGATCACCCAAACTGAACCAGCGCACCTTTGTCCTCCTTCCCAGAAGAGGACAATTAACACGTCAAAGAAGACCCAAAACCCACGTTACTTTTACATGTTTATTCAAACAAGGAACTAACTTTCAGAACTTTACCAAAGGAACCACGGACTTCTCAAATTGGCTCCAGCCGCAACAGCAGGCTAATAAGACCAATAATTCAGTGCCACAGCTCCGCCTTCCTTCTCACAGTAACGTAAACTCATGCTTTTCTTAACCTTGAGCGTTTGATGCTAAAGCTTAGACAATTTCTGCTGTGTTGTGCAGATGCATTGCACATAATTTGTCAATATTTTAACTGTTCTACTGTGTATGTTTAGCTACTAACCACTTTAGTTTATTAATGTCATCATTTAGTCATTCTTTGTAGTACTGTAATTTTCATGTGTTTTAGACTAGTAAATAAATAGAATTGCTTTGCAATCAAACCCAGCTGTGTCATATCTTTGTTTTCATACAATCATTTATTCTCGTAACATAGAACGTCACTAGTTCAGAATTGAGACTAAAACTTCAACTACTTATTAAATTAATGCCAAATCAGACCTGGTTTCCCATCGAGCCATGCAATAAGATAAAATCTCTGGGTGGTGCCCCCTTAATTATTTGATATCAAATTGATCGATTATAATATTAATTTATGAATTAATTGATAATCTACAAAATTGATAAAGAGTAATTCACACATAAGTAGTAAACCACAAACCCTACACTAGTATACAGCCAAATACTCAACCACAAACTGCTCTAGTATACAGCCAAATACTCAACCACAAACTGCCCGAGTATACAGCCAAATACTCAACCACAAACTGCCATAATATACAGCCAAATACTCAACCACAAACTGCCCTAGTATACAGCCAAATACTCAACCACAAACTGTCCTAGTATACAGCCAAATACTCAACCACAAACTGCCCTAGTATACAGCCAAATTCTCAACCACAAACTGCCATAATATACAGCCAAATACTCAACCACAAACTGCCATAATATACAGCCAAATACTCAACCACAAACTGCCCAGGTATACAGCCAAATACTCCAATTCAGTATATTAAGCTCACACACACATGCACAGACACACACATGCACAGACACCCACATGGTTGTGTATGAGTTGGAAGAACTTATTGCAAAGTTTAAGTTTTAGTTTGACTCAATTTGTTGATACCAACTGCTCTTTGTAAATAGCACTCTTAATGATGTACACAACTGAAGTTACACACACACACAACAAACCACAGGGTAAGTGTTTCATTAAATGTCTGACCAAGAATAATGCCCAATGCAATCAAATATCCACCAAACAGAAGAACAGAAGTAGAACCAGATTAGATTAGAGCAGTGTAGTCACCTTAAATAAATAGATCATAAGGTGTGTGCGTGTGTGTGTATGTGTGTGTGTGTGTGTGTGTGTGTGTGTGTGTGTGTGTGTGTGTGTGTGTGTGTGTGTGTGTGTGTGTGAGCAGGGCTACCTGTGGCCTTTCTCCAGCGGAGGAGTCCTGGGGACATCCCACCTCCCTCTGTGGCTCCACATAGCCGCTCCTCCTCCTCTCCTCTTCCTCCCCCTGTCTCTCTCCTTCTCTTGGTCCTGTCTGGGGACAGCCACTTGTGTCCTCCTGTCTCTTCACCTCCTCTGCTGTCTCTTCACCTCCTCTCCTGTCTCTTCACCCCCTCTGCTGTCTCTTCACCTCCTCTCCTGTCTCTTCACCCCCTCTCCTGTCTCTTCACCTCCTCTGCTGTCTCTTCACCTCCTCTCCTGTCTCTTCACCTCCTCTCCTGTCTCTTCACCTCCTCTGCTGTCTCTTCACCTCCTCTGCTGTCTCTTCACCCCCTCTGCTGTCTCTTCACCTCCTCTCCTGTCTCTTCACCTCCTCTGCTGTCTCTTCACCTCCTCTGCTGTCTCTTCACCCCCTCTGCTGTCTCTTCACCTCCTCTCCCTCCTCTTTGTGCTAGGCAGCACACAGCATCCTCTTACACAGCTCTTCAAAACCCTCTGTCATTTCCTGTTTCAAGACTTCCTCTTAGCCTCCGACACCAGAGAGAGAAAGTGACAGAGCAGGAGGAGCGATAAGACAAGATGAGTGAGAAAGAGAGGTAGAGAAGTAAAGAGGGAGACAGAGAAAGAGAAGTAGAGAAGTAAAGAGGGAGACAGAGAAAGAGAAGTAGAGAAATAAAGAGGGAGACAGAGAAAGAGAAGTAGAGAAGTAAAGAGGGAGACAGAGAAAGAGAAGTAGAGAAGTAAAGAGGGAGACAGAGAAAGAGAGTGTAATTTAGAATGTCCATAACAAGAGGTAGAGTAGTAAAGAGGGAGACAGAGAGAGAGATGGAGGACAAGAGAGAGCGATAGAGAAAGATGAAGTCTAAATGGAGAGACAAACAGAGAGGCTAAGGGACAGAGTGATAGAGAGTAAAGAGGGAAAAAGGAAAAGAGAGATAGAGTGGTGTCTGACTCCATCCTGTAGACAGCCCTCTAACAGTGTTCAAACCATACACCACTACAGCGACAGTCCACCTAGACGCCTGGGTCTTTGATTAAGGCACATCCTTGCTGCTATTCTTATTGCTGCAGCAGAAACTACTGTTTGTGTTGAGTACCACATCGTTTCATTTCAGTTCTTTATGATGCTGCTACCGTGCTGCACGGCTAAGATAGAGATGCGTAGGAGGTGTGCTATACTCACGCACACGCACACTCTCTCTCTCTCTTTCTCTCTCTCTCTCTCTCTCTCATGCGCATACCACACACTTTCTCTGGCTCTTTCGCTCACAGATAATCACAAACAATTATCAAAGTACAGTAGTCTCTATTCAATGACCACATTTAAGGACAAACTCAACAATAATGTAACACACTTTCCCGCACACACAAACATACACACACATATGCATATGCATATGTATATATATATATGTATATATATCCTCTCCGGGAACCATCACCTTATCATGGTGGAGAGGTTTGTGTGTCCCTATGAACCTGGGGGCTGTGTTGTCTGGAACCTTGTGTTCCTGGTAGGGTCTCCCATGGCAAATTGGTCTCGGGCGAGGGGCCGGACAAAGAATGGTTCAAAAACCCTCATGGATAGAACTATAAGAGAGGATGATACCCGGCCCGGAGGAAGCCCGGGGTCCCCTTCTGGAGCCAGGCCCAGGAAGACGACCCGTCAGCGAGCGCCTGGTGGCCGGGCTTGCCACGGAGCCCGGCCGGGCATAGCCCGAACAAGCAACGTGGACAACACCAACATTTCTCCCTCTCCGTCCCGTGGGCTCACCACCAGCGGGAAAAACCAAGGGGGTTGGGTGCGCTGCCAGAAAGGTGGCAGTGAAGGCAGAGGTTTTCGACGGATCGGACCCGGGTGGCAGAGGCTGGCTTTGGGGACGTGGAACGTCACCTCTCTGGGAGGGAAGGAGCCGGAGCTTGTGCGGGAGGTGGAGCGCTACCAGCTGGATCTGGTGGGGCTTACCTCTACGCACAGCCTCGGCTCTGGAACCTCACTTCTGGATAGGGGTTGGACTCTATTCTTCTCCGGAGCTCCCCAGGGTGAGAGGCGCAAGGCTGGGGTGGGGATACTCACAAGTCCCCGGCTAAGTTCCTCTATGTTGGAGTTCACCCCAGTGGACGAGAGGGTCGCCTCCCTACGCCTGCGGGTCATGGGGGGGAAAACTCTGACTGTTGTCTGTGCCTATGCACCGAACAGCAGTTCGGAGTATTCGGCCTTTTTGGAGACCCTGGATGGAGCCTTGTATGGGGCTCCTGAGGGGGACTCTGTAGTCTTGCTGGGGGACTTAAACGCACATGTGGGCAACGATGGAGACACTTGGAGAGGCGTGATTGGGAGGAAAGGCCTCCCCGATCTGAACCTGAGTGGTGGCTTGTTATTGGACTTCTGTGCTAGTCATGGAATGGCCATAACAAACACCATGTTCGAACATAAGGATGCTCATAAGTGTACCTGGTACCAGAGCACCCTAAGCAGAAGGTCGATGATCGATTTTGTTATCGTATCATCGGACCTGAGGCCATATGTTTTGGACACTCGGGTGAAGAGGGGGGCAGAGCTGTCAACTGATCACCATCTGGTGGTGAGTTGGGTCAGGTGGCGGGGGAAGCCTCTGGACAGACCTGGTAAGCCCAAACGTGTAGTGCGGGTGAACTGGGAACGTCTGGAGGAGTCCCCGGTCCGGGAGGCCTTCAACTCACACCTCCGGCGGGGCTTCTCTGGCATCCCTGTGGAGGCTGGGGGCATTGAACCGGAGTGGGCGATGTTCAAAGCCTCCATTGCTAAAGCTGCGTCTGAGAGCTGTGGTCTCAAGGTTTTAGGTGCCTCAAGGGGCGGTAACCATCGAACATCCTGGTGGACACCGATGGTCAGGGGAGCCGTCCGATTGAAGAAGGAGGCCTTCCGGGACATGCTATCCCGGGAGACTCCGGAGGCAGTTGCAAGGTACCGACAGGCCCGAAGGACTGCAGCCTCGGCCTTGGCAGAGGCAAAGCAGCGGGTGTGGGAGGAGTTCGGAGAAACCATGGAGAAGGACTTTCGGCTGGCACCAAAGCGGTTCTGGAAGACCATCCGACACCTCAGGAGGGGAAAGCAGGGAACCATCCAAGCTGTATACAGTAAGGATGGGACGTTGTTGACCTCAACTGACAAGGTGATTGGGAGGTGGAAGGAGCACTTTGAGGAACTCCTGAACCCGACAAACCCACCCTCTATAGTAGAGACAGAGCTGGAGGATGATTGGGGATCAGCATCAATCTCCCTGGCGGAGGTCACTGAGGTAGTCAAACAACTCCACAGTGGCAAAGCCCCAGGGGTTGATGAGATCCGCCCAGAAATGCTGAAGGCGTTTGGTGTTGAGGGACTGTCATGGATGACACGTCTTATCAACATTGCGTGGAAGTCGGGGACAGTACCTAAGGAGTGGCAGACCGGGGTGGTGGTTCCCCTGTTCAAAAAGGGGGACCGGAGAGTGTGTACCAACTACAGAGGCATCACATTACTCAGCCTCCCCGGGAAAGTATACTCCAGGGTGCTGGAAAGGAAGGTTCGACTATCGGTCTGGAGGAGGAACAATGCGGTTTCCGGCCTGGTCGTGGAACAACGGACCAGCTTTTTACCCTCGCGAGGATCTTTGAGGGGGCCTGGGAGTATGCCAATCCGGTCTATACGTGTTTTGTGGATTGGGAGAAGGCGTATGATCGGGTTCCCCGGGAGATACTGTGGGAGGGGCTGCGAGAGTATGGGGTGAGGGGGTCTCTACTCAGGGCCATCCAATCTCTGTACTCCCAAAGCGAGAGCTGTGTCCGGGTCTTCGGCAGTAAGTCGGACTCGTTTCCAGTGAGGGTTGGCCTCCTCCAAGGCTGCGCTTTGTCACCTATCCTGTTTGTGGTATTCATGGACAGGATCTCACGGTGTAGCCGCGGGGGAGGGGGGCTGCGGGTTGGTGGGCAGAGGATTGCATCACTGCTTTTTGCAGATGATGTGGTCCTGATGGCATCATCAGTCTGCGACCTGCAGCACTCATTGGATCGGTTCGCAGCCGAGTGTGAAGCGGCTGGGATGAGGATCAGCACCTCCAAATCTGAGGCCATGGTTCTCAGCAGGAAACCGATGGATTGTCTACTCCAAGTAGGGAATGAGTCTTTACCCCAAGTGAAGGAGTTCAAGTATCCCGGGGTCTTGTTCTCGAGTGAGGGGAAAATGGAACGAGAGATGGGTCGGAGAATTCGTTCCTACTCTCACCTATGGTCATGAAGGGTGGGTCATGACCGAAAGAACGAGATCGCGGATACAAGCGGCGGAAATTAGTTTCCTCCGGACGGTGGCTGGCATCTCCCTTAGGGATAGGGTGAGAAGTTCAGCCATTCGTGAGGGACTCGGAGTACAGCCGCTGCTTCTTTGCGTAGAAAGGAGCCAGTTGAGGTGGTTCGGGCATCTAGTAAGGATGCCACCTGGCCGCCTCCCTAGGGAGGTGTTCCAGGCAGGTCCAGCTGGGCGGAGGCCGCGGGGCAGACCTAGGACCAGGTGGAAGGATTATATCTCCACACTGGCCTGGGAACGCCTTGGAATCCCCCAGTCAGAGCTGGTTAATGTGGCCTGGGAAAGGGAAGTTTGGGATGCCCTGCTGGAACTGCTACCTCCGCGACCCGACCCCGGACAAAGCGGATGAAGATGATGATATATATATATATATATATATATATATATATATATATATATATATATATATATATACACACACACCTACATGCATATATATATATATATATATATATATATATATATATATATATATATATATATATATATATATATATATACAGGTAGGCAGGCAGGAAGACAGACAGACAGACAGACAGACAGACAGACAGACAGACAGACAGACAGATATGAGATATACACACTTGGTGTTGTGTAGTGTGTGATCTGGCCCTGAACGCAGCACTCTAATACCCTCTCACACTGATGAAAGAGCAGATTAGCGACACCAATACAATAACACAACAGATGCATCAAACCACTGCCAACTAACTGGAGGACCGTGCTCTTATGACTTACAGCCAGCCCACAGTACACACCCTGTCCACCAATACACATACTGCAAGCTTTGCACTATAAATGTAGCCCCACAACTTAAACACTGAATGTTTTACAGTGCACCTTCCAGCACCTGATGATTTCTGCTCCTACTGCGTATTTTCAGCTCCCAGAGTCCACAGTGTGCGTCCAGTCTGGAAGTAGCAGAGTTCAAACTATCAGCAGCAGAAGTGCTACTCAGCAGGTCACAGTCAGAGGGACACTTACGGACGACAAATATTTTATCTGAGGGACGTCTTTCCAGTTCTTCTCAGTGGTTAACTCACCTGGACCTCTTTATTCATATCAATAACACAGCTATCAAAACGGAACAGAAAACTATTCACAGCACTGGATCATCTGTTGTTGATTTGACACAAAAGACTAATACTAAGCAACATGATTCTAAAACAAAAGACAATCCTCTGTAATCCACCTCCAGAAAGTATTGCATAAACGGTGTCTACAAACAGACTTGGCTAACAGCAGCTAACACTTCCTCCCCATTAAGCTCAATCACTGTCACATTGACAGCCACTGCAACACCAAGATGGGTCCACTGTAAATACATTGAAAGTCAATAATGACGTAAAAAAGCTGCTTGTCTACATTGAAATGTATATGATATTGATGTGGATAACATGGACCAGTGCGGTTTGTAAGATGATTGTTCTCCCATTCAGGGACTATTTTATATAATTTGGCAATACGTACAGTCAGATCTATAATCCATCATCCTCTGGATCTCTGCATAGGTCAAAGTATCCCCCATGTTACCTAATACGTCATCAGAGGGTACTCCCATTGTCCTTACTGAGTGGAGAGGGAGCAGAGAGGAGGTGTTACCTAACACGTCATCAGAGGGTACTCCCATTGTCCTTACTGAGTGGAGAGGGAGCAGAGAGGAGGTGTTACCTAACACGTCATCAGAGGGTACTCCCATTGTCCTTACTGAGTGGAGAGGGAGCAGAGAGGAGGTGTTACCTAACACGTCATCAGAGGGTACTCCCATTGTCCTTACTGAGTGGAGAGGAGGGGTGAAAGATCACCGTTCAGACATGAGACCAACGAATGACTGAACAATGTTTGAAAAGGAGGAAGCAACCCTTTAGGAGTGATTACATATGATCGGTGTAACTCAGTGACTACGTTTACATACACAAAATATTCATGTTTCTAAATGAGTGTGCATGTAAAGGTAGTTAGTGTTTTAGTCAGTGACCTTAAAGGGTGCATTGGTTCCTAGACACAGCGTCCTGACCTCTGAATGACCTTTAGGTACACACTGTAAATGATACGAGTGCCTTGGGATGAGAATACATGAAGAGGAGGAAAGAGGGGAAAGAGGACGATGGTGTCGCCATTATCTACCAGCTGAGCCCCGTTACCAAGGTTACCCAGGTTCCCTAGGTTCGCCAGGTCCCCAGGTTACCAGACAATGGGGGCTTGTACTTAAAGATGCTAGGTAGCTAAACAGCACTGCACTGGAGCAAACTCCTTTCCTACCGCAGGGTCACACTGAACAGATCAGACCCACAGCCTAACCCTTCCCTTAATGCCGGGAGAACTGGGGCCAGTCCAGGCTGGGTCTGGATCAGTACCTGGCTGCAAAATGTCAGAACAGAGCCATGCAAACTCTCCTCACATGCTCTGCTGTGTAGATAGAACACACAGGCAGTACAATGACAAAATTGCGTTCTAATTTACAACATGAATGTAAACTCTCTGTTGTATGTCTTTAGGCTGACTGTGGACATCAACATAGCATAAGCCTTCAGACGTAAACAGTAGAACTCATGTGCTCACCTCAATGATCTACAATGTATAATATATATATATGTATATATATATATATATATAGTATAATAATGGGTGCCATCTCAAAATCACACAACAAACAAACAAAGACACCGGCACTCACAAAGTGTGTAATACTTTCATTGCATGTGCAGCAGCAGGAAACACGGAGGCGTTTCAGCCCTAGGCTTGTCTCAGCGTCATTACGATGAATAAGATATCAGTTAATAACGGTGAGGAAGGCCTAGGGCTTATCTGTGAGTGCCAGTGTCAGTGTGTTTCTGAAGCAGTTTGGGGTCTCATGCAGGCCTACCTACAGGCTTTAAGAGTGCATCAAATCTGTGGTGGGCTCAGAGAAGCCCTTCACGCTCAGAGGAATCCTTTGCAGACCCTCCATATCAGAAGGACAACGGCCACACACTCACACACACAGCATGAAAACACAAACTAGCAAGTAGTTCTCCCAGTGTGAGCAGCTGAGCTTTGTGCAATCCAAGCACAGGCCCACGCACACTGCAGTTCTCCTGCTTCTGTGTGTGCGCGCGTGTGTGTGCGCGCGTGAGAAACAGAGAAGGACATTGCATGTTCTTGTGTGTGAAAGCTGTTTTTAACATACACATAAATAAAGCCATGAGGCTTTGACTCTGAATCCTTGGTCAGCCATTTCTGAAGTGAAACCAGTCCATCATATCAGCTTAGTTCCTTTGTTCATCAAACAGATTAATGTCCACTCTCTCACTCTCTCTCTCTCTCTCTCTCTGTTCTGTTCTGTTCTTTTGTCCTCCCTCTCATACTCTCCCTCGGTCAATCCTCTTTCACTCTGTCAATCTGTTCAATTATCCTCTTTCCCTCACTCCCTCTCTCCATCTCTCTCTCTGTTTCTCTCTCTGACATTCCTCGCCCACACATTATTTACATGACAAATACGCTCTGCTGCGCCTGACTTCATGAGCAATGCTTAACCAATATACACACTTTTTTTACAGCCAGGGAGTGTGTGTGTGTGTGTGTGTGTGTGTGTGTGTGTGTGTGTGTGTGTGTGTGTGTGTGTGTTTGACCAAGTGACACACTGTATGTGTTAGTTTTAATTAGTGAACGCCCACAACGGTTATATTATGGCAGTACCGACTACTGAAGTCCACCTGTCTGTCTGTCTCTCTCTTCCGCTCGCTCCCTCACACACACACACAAACACACACACACACACACACACACACACACACACACACACACACACACACACACACACACACACACACACACATAACCCTAATATCCCAGCAGAGACACACTGTAGGTATTGAGATAGAAGTCAGTTATCTGTTCTGTCTGGCAAATAGGCCAGGGTGAGTCCAAGACAAAAGCAACGCTAGTGGAACCTATGGTAGGGACTAGGACTAGGGAGGTAAAGGTTCCGGATCTGACATGGTACCAACTAGTTCAGACACCTGAGCTGAGAGTCTGAATCGGCGCTGTCTAACTGTCCCTGTGTTATAGCCACTCAGCCAGCCTCAGTGCTGTCTAACTGTCCCTGTGTTATAACCACTCAGCCAGCCTCAGTGCTGTCTAACTGTACCTGTGTTATAGCCACTCAGCCAGTCTCAGCGCTGTCTAACTGTCCCTGTGTTATAACCACTCAGCCAGCCTCAGTGCTGTCTAACTGTCCCTGTGTTATAGAGAATCCTAAAAGAGAAGTCATCGCTAATTCCCTGCATTGTGAATGTGCTTGACAGTTTAGAGATGAGAAGTCATAGCTAATCCACTGCATTGTAAATGTGCTTTACAGCTCCTTACAGAAAAGCCATAGCTAATTCACTGCATTGTAAATGTGCTTTACAGCTCCTTAAAGAGAAGCCAAAGCTAATCCACTGCATTGTAAATGTGCTTTACAGCTCAAAGAAGTCATAGCTAATCCACTGCTTTGTAAATGTGCTTACAGCTCCTTACAGAGAAGCCATAGTTTATCCACTGCATTGTAAATGTGCTTTACAGCTCCTTAAAGAGAAGCCATAGCTAATCCACTGCATTGTAAATGTGCTTTACAGCTCAGAGAAGAGAAGCCAAAGATAATCCACTGCATTGTAAATGTGCTTTACAGCTCATCAAAGAGAAGTTATTGCTAATCCATTGCATTGTAAATGGGCTTTAGAGCTCAGAGAAGAGAAGCCAGAGCTAATCCTCTGAATTGTAAATGTGCTTTACAGCTCATTAAAGAGAAGTCATAGCTAACCCACTGCATTGTAAATGTGCTTTACAGCTCCTTAAAGAGAAGTCATAGCTAATCCACTGCATTGTAAATGTGCTGTACAGCTCATTAAAGAGAAGCCATAGCTAATCCACTGCATTGTAAATGTGCTTTACGGCTAAGAGAAGAGAAGCCATAGCTAATCCACTGCATTGTAAATGTGCTTTACAGCTCATTAAAGAGAATCCATAGCTAATCCACTCCATTGTAAATTTGCTTTACAGCTCATTAAAGAGAAGTTATAGCTAATCCATTGCATTGTAAATGCGCTTTACAGCTCAGAGAAGAGAGGCCACAGCTAATCCTCTGCATTGTAAATGTGCTTTACAGCTCATTAAAGAGAAGCCATAGCTAATCGACTGCATTGTAAATGTGCTTTACAGCTCAAAGAAGAAAAGTCATCGATAATCCTCTGCATTGTAAATGTGCTTTACAGCTCTTTAAAGAGAAGCCATAGCTAATACACTGCATTGTAAATGTGCTTTACAGCTCCTTAAAGAGAAGCCATAGCTAATCCACTGCACTGTAAATGTGCTTTAAGCTCATCAAAGAGAAGTCATAGCTAACCCACTGCATTGTAAATGTGCTTTATAGCTCAGAGAAGAGAAGTCGTAGCTAATTCACTGCATTGTAAATGTGCTTTACAGCTTAGAGAAGAGAAGCCATAGCTAATCCACTGCATTGTAAATGTGCTTTACAGCTTCTTAAAGAGAGGTCAAAGCCAGCCCACTGCATTGTAAATGTGCTTTACAGCTCCTCACAGAGACACCATAGCTAATTCACTACATTGTAAATGTGCTTTACAGCTCAGAGAAGAGAAGTCATAGCTAATTCACTGCTTTGTAAATGTGCTTTACAGCTCATCAAAGAGAAGTCATAGCTAATCCATTGCATTGTAAATGGGCTTTAGAGCTCAGAGAAGAGAAGCCACAGCTAATCCTCTGAATTGTAAATGTGCTTTACAGCTCATTAAAGAGAAGTCATAGCTAACCCACTGCATTGTAAATGTGCTTTACAGCTCAGAGAAGAGAAGTCATGGCTAATCCACTGCATTGTAAATGTGCTGTACAGCTCATTAAAGAGAAGCCATAGCTAATTCACTGCATTGTAAATGTGCTTTACAGCTCAGAGAAGAGAAGCCATAGCTAATCCACTGCATTGTAAATGTGCATTACAGCTCCTTACAGAGAAGCCATAGCTAATTCACTGCATTGTAAATGTGCTTTACAGCTCAGAGAAGAGAAATCATAGCTAAGCCACTGCATTGTAAATGTGCTTTCCAGCTCATTAAAGAGAATCCATAGCTAATCCACTCCATTGTAAATGTGCTTTACAGCTAATTAAAGAGAAGTTAAAGCTAATCCATTGCATTGTAAATGCGCTTTACAGCTCAGAGAAGAGAGGCCACAGCTAATCCTCTGCATTGTAAATGTGCTTTACAGCTCATTAAAGAGAAGCCATAGCTAATCGACTGCTTTGTAAATGTGCTTTACAGATCATTAAAGAGAGGCCATAGCTAATCTACCGCATTGTAAATGTGCTTTACAGCTCAAAGAAGAAAAGTCATCGATAATCCACTGCATTGTAAATGTGCTTTACAGCTCCTTAAAGAGAAGCCAAAGCTAATCAACTGCATTGTAAATGTGCTTTACAGCTCCTTAAAGAGAAGCCATAGCTAATCCACTGCACTGTAAATGTGCTTTAAAGCTCATCAAAGAGAAGTCATAGCTAACCCACTGCATTGTAAATGTGCTTTACAGCTCAGAGAAGAGAAGTCGTAGCTAATCCACTGCATTGTAAATGTGCTTTACAGCTCAGAGAAGAGAAGCCATAGCTAATCCACTGCATTGTAAATGTGCTTTACAGCTTCTTAAAGAGAGGTCAAAGCTAACCCACTGCATTGTAAATGTGCTTTACAGCTCCTCACAGAGACACCATAGCTAATTCACTACATTGTAAATGTGCTTTACAGCTCAGAGAAGAGAAGTCATAGCTAATCCACTGCTTTGTAAATGTGCTTTACAGCTCATCAAAGAGAAGTCATAGCTAATTCACTGCATTGTAAATGTGCTTTACAGCTCCTTACAGAGAAGCCATAGCTAATCCACTGCATTGTGAATGTGCTTTACAGCTCCTTAAGGAGAAGCCATAGCTAATTCACTGCATTGTAAATGTGCTTTACAGCTTAGAGAAGAGAAGCCATAGCTAATTCACTGCATTGTAAATGTGCTTTACAGCTCATCAAAGAGAAGTCATAGCTAACCCACTCCATTGTAAATGTGCTTTACAGCTCAGAGAAGAGAAGCCGTAGCTAATTCACTGCATTGTAAATGTGCTTAACAGCTCCTTAAAGAGAGGTCATAGCTAACCCACTGCATTGTAAATGTGCTTTACAGCTCCTTACAGAGAAACCACAGCTAATTCACTGCATTGTAAATGTGCTTTACAGCTCAGAGAAGACAAGTCATAGCTAATCCACTGCATTGTAAATGTGCTTTACAGCTCCTTAAAGAGAATCCACAGCTAATCCACTCCATTGTAAATGTGCTTTATAGCTCATTAAAGAGAAGTTATAGCTAATCCATTGCATTGTAAATGCGCTTTACAGCTTAGAGAAGAGAAGCCACAGCTAATCCTCTGCATTGTAAATGTGCTTTATAGCTCATTAAAAAGAATCCATAGCTAAGACACTCCATTGTAAATGTGCTTTACAGCTCCTTAAAGATAAATCATAGATAATCCACTGAATTGTAAATGTGCTTTACAGCTCATTAAAGAGAAGCCATAGCTAATCCACTACATTGCAAATGTGCTTTACAGCTCATTAAAGAGAAGTCATAGCTAATCCACTGCATTATAAACGTGCTTTACAGCTCAATAAAGAGAAGCCATAGCTAATACTCTGCATTGTAAATGTTCTTTACAGCTCAGAGAAGAGAAGTCATAGCTAATCCACTGCTTTGTAAACCTGCTTTACAGCTCAGAGAAGAGAAGCCATAGCTAATGCACTGCATTGTAAATGTGCTTTTCAGCTCCTTAAAGAGAATCCATAGCCAAACCACTGCATTGTAAATGTGCTTTACAGCTTCTTAAAGAGAATCCATATCTAATCCACTGCATTGTAAATGTGCTTTACAGCTCCTTAAAGAGAATCCATAGCTAATCCACTCCATTGTAAATGTGCTTTACAGCTCATCAAAGAGAAGTCCTAGCTAATCCACTGCATTGTAAATGTGCTTTACAGCTCAGAGAAGAGAAGTCATAGCTAATCCACTGCATTGTAAATGTGCTTTACAGCTCCTTAAAAAGAATCTATAGCTAATACACTGCTTTGTAAATGTGCTTTACGGCTCAGACAACATTCAGAGACACACACGGAAGGTCAGTGTGCTATGTCAGCTAACTCAATGGTACGCCTGTTAACGCCTGATTACAGCTATTTCTGGTCTCATTTGATATTATCATTCTGTTTGACTTTGTAACTATATGAAGAAAAGTGATGTACTATCATTCTTATTATTTTTCTTCTCATTGTTATTCTTACTATGTTGATTATTAATATGAAGAGGACATTCAGCTAATATTGTTACGATGATGATTATTAATATGAAGAGGACATTCAGCTATTATTGGTATGATGATGATTATTAATCTGAAGTGGACATTCAGCTATTGCCTTGTCACTGACTTGAGGCTGGATGTGACCAATACAGTGTTCCCCGTGCGTACTGGAATAGATGGGAGGAACCGGAGGGCAATGCTGAACCTAATTCTTAGAATGGGTCCGTCCTGAGGTAATGTGTATGTGGGGTTCTGATTATAATTCAGACTGGGTCCGTCCTGAGGTAATGTGTATGTGGGGTTCTGATTATAATTCAGACTGGGTCCGTCCTGAGGTAATGTGTATGTGGGGTTCTGATTATAATTCAGACTGGGTCCGTCCTGAGGTAATGTGTATGTGGGGTTCTGATTATAATTCAGACTGGGTCCGTCCTGAGGTAATGTGTATGTGGGGTTCTGATTATAATTCAGACTGGGTCCGTCCTGAGGTAATGTGTATGTGGGGTTCTGATTATAATTCAGACTGGGTCCGTCCTGAGGTAATGTGTATGTGGGGTTCTGATTATAATTCAGACTGGGTCCGTCCTGAGGTAATGTGTATGTGGGGTTCTGATTATAATTCAGACTGGGTCCGTCCTGAGGTAATGTGTATGTGGGGTTCTGATTATAATTCTCACCTATCAGAGGAGGTGTAGCATCGCACTGTTAGGTTGTCATGACAACCAGTCTTCTTTTGTCGGCTGTCCTCTCCTCCTGACACACTTCACATTTCCCTTTCTAGTGGTGTGTGTGTGTGTGTGTGTGTGCGTGCGTGCGTGCGTGCGTGCGTGCGTGCGTGCGTGCGTGCGTGCGTGCGTGCGTGCGTGCGTGTGTGTGTGTGTGGTCTACTCCCTTCTACAACCTCCATATGTTTATTTGACTATGACCCTAGTCAGTTTGAAAGCGGGTATAAGATCCTAACATAATGTTGACCCAGTGGTCTTCCTTCCCTCTTGGAGACTCTTTGAAATCCTATTTCTTCCATTGTGTGTGCAGGCTGCTGTCCTGTAGCTCAGGGTGTACATGGCAGCCTAAAGGTTGGTTTGAGGTCAGAGGCCATCTAGGCTACTCTCTTCATGGTCTACAGCCAGGGCCAGCTGAAAGGAGGACTAGAAGCAGCAGCAGCAGTCAGCATGTCATTTCAGGATTCCACGCTGGCTTCTCCAAAAAACACAAGCAGTCCTAGAACACTATTGATTACTGGCTCACATGATTAACATGCAATCAACACTCTGTCTGTCTTACTCACACACAGGCTCAGATACACACTCAAACATACACACATCATGACAAACATACACAAAACCCTGTTTGTTGACAGACAGACAGACAGACAGACAGACAGACAGGCAGGCAGGCAGGCAGGCAGGCAGGCAGGCAGACAGGCAGACTCATCAGCAGTGTTTACCAACGAGGTCTTCATGACTTGGTGTTCTCTGGCTGCTTCCTTCCTGGGACAACAGATTACCTGACAACCAATAGCAGATTAACTCCTCCACAGAGCCTGCCAACTCTAAGAATAGAACAGAATAGAATAGACTACACTAGATTAGACAACAATAGACTAGACTACAATAGAATAGACTACAATAGAATAGAATATACTATAATAGATTAAACTATAGTAGAATAGACTACAATAGAAAATACAACAATAGAAAAGACTACAGTAGAATAGACTACAATATAATAGAATAGAATATACTACACTAGATTAGACTATAATAGAATAGACTACAACCGAATAGAATAAATTAGAAAAGACTACAATAGAATAGACTACAGTAGAATAGAATAGAATTGGCTACAATTAAATATACTACAACAGAATAGACTACAAAAGAATACAACAAATTAGACTACAATAGAATAGAATAGACTTCACTAGGCTAGAATAGAATAGACTTCACTAGGCTAGAATAGAATAGAATAGACTTGACTTTGTCTCCTGAAAGCGTAGATCATTGCATATTGAGTTGTTTGTTACATGTGCTGCTTTCTTCTAGCTCGTCCAAGGACTCTGGACTGCAATAGTGACAGAGATTCTCCTATTCTTATTATTTACCCTCCACACTGTAGAGAACATGTAGGACAGCTATTCCCTACAAAGCAGACATATCCCTGACTGACTGACTGACTGACTGACAGACAAACACCCCAATCTGCACCTGTTAGGTAATGTGATGGAGACATAGAGCGTGAGACACGGAATGAAAAGGAGAGGCAGAGAGAGATAAAGAGAGAGAAAGAGTGGGAGAGAGAAAGAGAGAGAGAGAGACAAAGGGTAAGGAGGGAGACAAAGGCAGAGAAAGAGAGAGAGAGAGAAAGGAGAGAGAGAAAGAGGGTAAGGAGAGAAACAGAGGCAGAGAGAGAAAGGGTAAGGAGCGAGGAATGAGAGAGGCAGAGGCGGAGAGAGAGAGGGTGAGGAGAGAAACAGAGGCAGAGAGAGAGAGAGAGAGAGAGACAAAGGGTAAGGAGGGAGACAAAGGCAGAGAAAGAGAGAGAGAGAGAGAGAGGAGAGAGAGAGAAGAGAGGAGAGAGAGAGAGAAGAGAGAGGCAGAGAGAGAAGAGGGTAAGGAGCGAGGAATGAGAGAGGCAGAGGCGGAGAGAGAGAGGGTGAGGAGAGAAACAGAGGCAGAGAGAGAGAGAGAGAGAGAGAGAGAGAGAAAGGGTAAGGAGAGAGGCAGGGAATTAAAGGGGGCACCAGCTGTGTTGTCTAGACGTAACACACGAGGCCTATTGAGATGCAGAATGTTCTCCAGAGCACCTGATACACAGGACAGCACAGGCTCTGAAGGACGGACACCCACCCATCTCTCTCTACCTCTCTCTCGCTCTTTCTCTCTCTCTCCTCCACAGTGCACCGGTCATAGTCTCACTCTCTCTCTCTCTCTCCTCCACAGTGCACCAGTCATAGTCTCACTCTCTCTCTCTCTCTCCTCCACAGTGCACCAGTCATAGTCTCACTCTCTCTCTCTCTCTCCTCCACAGTGCACCAGTCATAGTCTCTCTCTCTCTCTCTCTCTCTCTCTCTCTCTCTCTCTCTCTCTCTCTCTCTCTCTCTCTCTCTCTCTCTCTCTCTCTCTCTCTCTCTCTCTCTCTCTCTCTCTCTCTCTCTCTCTCTCTCTCTCTCTCTCTCTCTCTCTCTCTCTCTCTCTCCTCCACAGTGCATCGGTCATAGTCTCTCTCTCTCTCTCTCTCCTCCGCAGTGACCCCGGTCATCCAGCTGATCCGCTGCTGCCACTCTCCAAGCTGGTTTCTTAATCTCTTCACTTCTCGTCCTGTCTGATTCCCTCATCCCTCCATCCCACTCTTCCTCCTCTTCCCTGCTCGTCGTCTTACATAAGAGGAAGAAACTGCGTAGAGCTAAGTCCTTAAGAACAGTTCCCAGTGGAGCAGAATACTTCTGTATTACATTAGAATCTACTAGGCTGTATTTCCTGTTG
The DNA here is from genome assembly GCA_026901105.3 of Galaxias olidus. Classification (NCBI taxonomy): domain Eukaryota; kingdom Metazoa; phylum Chordata; class Actinopteri; order Galaxiiformes; family Galaxiidae; genus Galaxias; species Galaxias olidus. The sequence goes on along the minus strand of JAPMUY010000137.1, from coordinate 7,174 downwards.
TCTTTCTATAGCCTATACATTACCATGCTTCAACACCCCCCCCCCCCCCCCACCCCATGGTTAGGGTCCCAGAGTCCTCCTCCACACACAGGCCACCATGCCCCCCCCACAGAGAACCTCCTCTCCCCTAGACTCTCTCACACACACACACACACACACACACACACACACACACACACACACACACACACAGATAACCTCCTCTCCCCTAGACCCCCACACAGAGAACCTCCTCTCCCCTAGACCCCCACACAGAGAACCTCTTCTCCCCTAGACTCTCTCACACACACACACACACACACACACACACACACACACACACACACAGAGAACCTCCTCTCCCCTAGACTCACACACAGAGAACCTCCTCTCCCCTAGACCCCCACACAGAGAACCTCCTCTCCCCTAGACCCCCACACAGAGAACCTCCTCTCCCCTAGACCCCCACACAGAGAACCTCCTCTCCCCTAGACCCCCACACAGAGAACCTCCTCTCCCCTAGACCCCCACACAGAGAACCTCCTCTCCCCTAGACTCACACACACACACACACACACACACACACACACACACACACACACACACACACACACACACACACACACACACACACACACACACACACACACACACACAGAGAGCCTCCTCTCCCCTGGACACACACACACTCACACACACACACAGAGAGAGAGCGTCCTCTCTCTCTCTCTCTCTCTCTCTCTCTCTCTCTCTCTCTCACACACACACACACACACACACACAGAGAGAGAACCTCCACTCCCCTAGACTCACACACACACACACACACACACACACACACACACACACAGAGAGAGCCTCCTCTGCTCTAGACACACACACACACACACACAGAGAGAGAGAGAGAGAGACTCTCTCACACACACACACACAAACACACACTCACAGAGCCTCCTCTCCCCTAGACTCACACACACACACACACACACACACACACACACACACACACACACACACACACACACACACACACACACACACACACACACACACACACACACACACACACACACACACAGAGAGAGAGCGTCCTCTCCCCTGGACTCTCTCTCTTTCTCACACACACACACAGAGCCTCCTCTCCCCTAGACTCACACACACACACACACACACACACACACACACACACACAGAGAGAGAGCCTCCACTCCCCTAGAATCACACACACACACACACACACACAGAGAGCCTCCTCTGCTCTAGACACACACACACACACAGAGAGAGAGAGAGAGACTCTCTCACACACACACACACACACACACAAACACACACTCACAGAGCCTCCTCTCCCCTAGACTCACACACACACACACACACAGAGAGAGAGAGCCTCCTCTCCCCTAGACTCTCTCTCTTTCTCTCACTCTCACACACACACACAGAGCCTCCTCTTCCCTAGACTCACACACACACACACACACACACACACACACACACACACACAGAGAGAGCCTCCTCTGCTCTAGACACACACACACACACACACACACACACACACACACACACACACAGAGAGCCTCCTCTCCCCTAGACTCTCTCACACGCACACACACACAAACACACACTCACAGAGCCTCCTCTCCCCTAGACTCACACACACACACACACACACACACACACACACACACACACACACACAGAGAACCTCCACTCCCCTAGACTCACACACAGAGCCTCCTCTCCCCTAGACTACTTACACACACACACACACACACACACAGCCTCCTCTCCTCTAGACTCTCACAGAGAGGCCTCAGTAGCAGCAGTCCTAATAAAGTCGGTCAGATCCCGGACCTTACGTAACACACATCGTGATTTAAGGGAATCAACCACAGAGACAGCCGAGGAAGCAGCAGTGTACAGCCGCCACTGACCACCAGCATACACCATCTGACATGTTCTGATTAGGAAGGGAAAATCTGCATCTACACACACATGCACGCAGAGATACACACACTAACTCTCACATGTTCTGATTAGGAAGGGAAAATCTACATCTACACACACATGCACGCAGAGATACACACACTAACTCTCACATGTTCTGATTAGGAAGGGAAAATCTGCATCTACACACACATGCACGCAGAGATACACACACTAACTCTCACATGTTCTGATTAGGAAGGGAAAATCTGCATCTACGCACACATGCACGCAGAGATACACACACTAACTCTCACATGTTCTGATTAGGAAGGGAAAATCTGCATCTACACACACATGCACGCAGAGATACACACACTAACTCTCACATGTTCTGATTAGGAAGGGAAAATCTGCATCTACACACACATGCACGCAGAGATACACACACTAACTCTCACATGTTCTGATTAGGAAGGGAAAATCTGCATCTACGCACACATGCACGCAGAGATACACACACTAACTCTATCCTCTAGATTTTTCTCTCTCCAACACAGTGTTTTTTCTATGATGCAGACACATATGTGGCCTGAGCTAGCAGTGGCTTAGTAGACATGGAGAGTTAGATTGTGTGGCTTTCTGTCTGTGTGTGGGTCTAAAGCTAGAGAGTTCAGCAGCTTGTTACAGTTGAGCTAAAGCCTCTCTAATCATCCTGACATGCCCAATCTCTGCTCAGAGGGAAAAGTATGGCACGGTCTCTACCACAGAGAATACAATAAATATTCATTTAGAAACAAATTATATCTACGCCATCACTTTTGCAAAGCAGAAATAGTTCCAATTGTTCCGTTTTCACGAGAACTCTTAGGTGAGATGTGGGGACAGAGGTCTATGGTATGACCTGCTGTTTGAGTCCCTAGCTTTGGGGCCACGCTGTCTGCTATTTGAGCCCCTATAGCTTTGGGGCCACGCTGTCTGCTATTTGAGCCCCTATAGCTTTGGGGTCACGCTGTCTATGGCCCCCAGAGCAGGTAGGATGGGTTCAGTGGTAAAGGGTGGATGGTATGTCTCTGTGGCTGCAGAGTCTCATCCCGCCAGCCCCTCCTCCGTGTCCTAGTGGCATACACTAGGGATGATATTGAGAGTATTGGAAAGATGGCATGGCATGTGTAGGAGAGAACAACCTAGAACTGGATGGAAGAACCCCTTATATTTTGACTCCAGGTGTAAATTCACTCGTTTGCCTATAGAATATCATAATTCATTTCACTGACACCTGTTGGAGGGAAGGGCTGGTCAAAGCTCTAACCTGTAAGACACCTGCTTCCGTATGGTTAGGTGTAGAAAGTCCGCCTCCATCTGACTGGCCGAAACGGTTAGTCTCGCGACCTCTCCGATTCCTCCAGCCACCGGGCATGAGGCGCTGCTCTCCGGTGGGAACACGTCCTCCTCTTCGGCCACGTCCTCCAGACACGGTGGCGCGAGGACCAGCGTGGCGGAGTCCGTGGAGCTGTGAACATCGCGACCTGCTTTCTCGCCGGTACTGCTGCCCGGAGCTTCAGCCATACTTTAACCGTTTGACGTTTGATGCAGTGAGCGCAACTCACTGTTTGGTGAAGTGAATGGAGGTAGTCAACTACCGGACTAAAAGTAGCCCCAACTCTATCGCGGATATTTATAAAACACCTGAACATGCAGCGAAAATGTGTTTACTGTTTAAGCAGAAAAATATAAATTCAAACGGATGAAACAGACTTGCAGTGACTAGTCCTGTTTGTTACCGAGCTCGCGTGTCTTTCTTTCGGGAGGAAACTGCGGCGTACAGCTGAGTGTTGCGCGCCGCCGTTCCCACTCTTTAACGTCCTGATGCTAACTCTCTCGCTCGCTCTCTCTCTCTCTCTCTCACACACACACACCGCCCTCTCTCAGAGAGCGACAGAGACCTGCATTAGCAGCTGAAATCAGTGCCCACTCTTTGCATAATTTTAAGCAACCGGTTGGGTTGAACAAGACCTCAGTTATTTCCGTGCTGAACTGAAGCAGTAGGCTATTCGTCGTAAATCAGTGTTCTAGTCTGTGCTTCCTGTTGGTTTGGCTGAGATAGAGGAGCCATTGTAGACATAGATCTATTGATTATTAACCAGCAAAGAAGTTGTAAAGAAACAATAGAACCGAGATATGGTGGAGTAGACTAAGCTATTCTGGTTATTCAACTCGTATTATCTACACCTAATATTGAAATGAAGCTGATCAAATCATCTGAATCTGAGCCTAGTATATCTCTTTATTAAGCAAATATGAAGGGATCACAGAGTTGACATGGACTAGGTCAGACTGAGGTACATATCCATTTCAAAGCAGCAATGTGAAAGTGACTGACAGTGTGGGCCCTTCTATTCTTTCTTCCTTCCTGATCAGGTAGTTCAACTGGTGGAACAGGTTCATGTGGTGGGCGGCTGTTTTTCTGAATGAGTGGGTGGGTGACTGGGTGATTTAGCTGCAATACCAGCCAGTGACTCAATGACCACACACACACACACACGCGCGCGCGGACAGTAGGTCTACAAACAAATGGAGACACAGTGTGGGGGTAATAGTAATGAATAAACACAACAGAAACAAAGCACACTAATATCACACTCATGCATTTGTCCTAACCTACTGACTTGAACAATAGTATACACATAGTTAACCAATACATTTTGAATTGTCTGCATCTTTCTTCATGTTGTCATTGCTACGTCATTACATATCCAGGTCACAACTTCCTGTACCAACTGAGGTTAATGTCAAAGGTACCAAAACCTTGAAGTGAATGGGTACAGTTAGCATATAATCTGTACATATTCTCGCCATGTGTCAGCAGCTTTTTTAACCAGTAAACTGACATGCATTTTGTTATGTGCAGCAGGTCAGATTGATCCAATGGTGCCTGTTTCATACACGTTGTATCTGCAGATTTAGGGCAGTTAGATTTAATACTAAATACCTTGAAATCGCACTCAGAAATGCATTTAAGACCAACTTCACATTAACAAAAATTACAAAAAAGCATGCAACGACACCTGTTATTTTTGTGTAATCACGTCTTGAGAAACCAAGGGTTATCACTGTACCCTTTCCTAACTCTAATATAACATTAGGCATCTCAACATAGGCATTAGAAATAGGCTGTCTCCCTTCATTGCTCTAACATTTAGGACATGAGTTAGTCGTGGCTGAAAACCCCTGTTCAATGTGGACTCACTTCTTTAGTCCTCTGTTTTCTTAGAACCCTTCCTGTCTGGGACCCATGACCTTTGACAGAGAAGCGGCTTTGATTTCTTGATGCCAAGAACAGATTGAAGGCTCCCAGTACCAGAGGCAGCAAAGCAACCCCAAAACATCAGTGAACCTCCTCCATGTTGGAATGTTGGGACCATGTTCTTTTCTTTGAAGGCTTCATTTTGTTTTGTCTAAACATAGTTCATAATAACTTAAGAGTTCTACTTTGGTCTCATCTGTCCACAGGACTTTGTGCCTGAATGGTTTTGGCTTGTTCAGATGTGTTTGGATAAACTCCATTCAGCCTTTCTTGTGCCTGAATGGTTTTGGCTTGTTCAGATGTGTTTGGATAAACTCCATTCAGCCTTTCTTGTGTCTCTCTCAGCAGTGAGGTCCTCCTAGGTCTCCTACCATAGAACCCTTTCATTTGGTTGGTGAGGGACAGGGGGAGTTGAAACAGTTGTACTTCTCTCTTGCAGCCTTTTCCAGGGACTCAGTACCATGGCTCTTAAACGTCTTGATAGCATTGCACACAGTGGACAAAGGAACATTACGGTCTCTGGAGATGGACTTGTACCCTTGAGATTGTTGGCTACAATCTTCTGTCTGACCTCCTCGGACAATTGTTTGCATTTCTTTTGTTTTTTCTCCAAGCTCAGTCTAGTGCACTCAGTGACACAAAGCAGTCTGAAGTTACGTCAAACGTTTTGGCCAATCGTGAGACTAACCTGCTGGTATAAAACATTTGTCCCTAAGTCAAAGGGGTCATGAGGATACGTTATTGGTTTAACAATAAGGAGGTAGAATGGAAAGAAGGAGCAGCACAGTTTTTGGTGGGGCACCTGAGATGAACGACGTTTAGCTAACAGTCCTGTTGTCAAGGGCAACAACATTCAAAACGTCACTAGCAGTTTCTGCTGACTTTGTTTGATGGTCTGGCCCAAAGTTATCATGAAAGGCCATTCCACTAGTTCTAATACTGGGACATCAACGGCTGCTGTCAGCATTAAACTGGGCCAATCAATGGCCTACCATATGTGACCTCTGCCAACTGCAACAGACCTCTGGTCTGCCCAGCAGCAGAACAGAGGGAGAGGGGAGACAGAAGAATAGTCAGAAATGAACAAGGCCAAAACCGACAAATAAAAAGAGAACAAGCTTTAGAAAGAGAGAGATGGATAGAGTGAGGAGGGAGGGTGACAAAGATGGGATTTATAAGAGGGTCGATTCCTAATATATGTGGTATCGAGTCATTACGCAGATTTAACAGTTTACTTGGGAAAGTCAACAAGACTGTACCAAAGGCATCACATTTTTAAAGATGTTGTTTTTTAATGACATGGCTGGTCCAACCAGATTGTTACTCATTAGGTTAATCAGATACATATATTGTATGTGCAAATAATAGTCCAACCAGATTGTTACTCATTAGGTTAATCAGGTAGATATATTGTCGGCACATACGGGTACTCCAATGTATTTCAAGCATACACCTCTTTCTGGGGTAAAACAAACTTGAAATAGCATAGTTGTCAATTAATGATTTATACTTGGCAAGCAGGCTACTTTCTTTTTATTTAAGGCATTGAACACAATTCACGTATATCATCAGGTAACGGTAGGCCTATGTATTAAAATCAATACTATTTTGGGACCGTCTTCGTTTGTAATCACTGTTGCAGACTTGAACACTGAAGATCAGAATAAACTGACTGATTCGTGAATTGATTCTATCAGCAGATTTGACTCCTGTTGGCAGATTGAAACTTTAAATAACGTGAATAAAGTAAATCATATATTGAAGCACACATGCACATTGTTTCATAAAAGAGGACTTCTAAGTAAACTTTTGCAAGAAGACACATTGCCAACTTAAAGGATGTGCCATTGGAATTCCATAAAAAAATCTAAAAGGTATAATAATAATTTACCACATTAACAATGTCTAGAGTAGACTGTATTTCTGATCAATTATGGATAAGTTAATAGATTTTTATTT
>JAPMUY010000136.1:0-13734 GCA_026901105.3 Galaxias olidus | reverse complement strand
TGTGGCCCTGGGCACCTCCATTCCAGGTGAGGGCCGCCGTGTGTGTGTGTGTGTGTGTGTGTGTGTGTGTATGAGTGTGTCTCTCTCTGTGTGTGTGTGTGTGTGTGTGTGTGTGTGTGTGTGTGTGTGTGTGTGTGTGTGTGTGTGTCTGTGTGTGTGTGTCTGTGTGTGTGTGTGAGGTGAGAGAGACGAGAGCCTCTGTGAGAACTACAGAGAGAGAGACAGTGTAAGAAATGCAAAATAGTTTTGGTCCCACACTGTCAACCTCAACTCAACGACATACAATAACAACTAACAACCTACATCTGTCTTCCACGTTCCTCGTTGTCTTCTTCCTCTTCTTGCCCCTCTTCCCTCCTCTTCCTCAGACACCTTCGCCAGCAAAGTGGCCGCCACCCAGGACCAGCACGCCGACGCGTCCGTGGGCAACGTGACGGGCTCCAACGCCGTCAACGTCTTCCTGGGCATCGGCGTGGCGTGGACCGTGGCCGCCATCTACTGGAACGTCAAGGGCAAGCCTTTCCTGGTGGACCCCGGCTCGCTGGCCTTCTCCGTCACCCTCTTCACCGTCTTCGCCTTCATCGCCATGGGGCTGCTGCTCTTCCGACGCCGGCCGTCCATCGGCGGCGAGCTGGGCGGGCCCCGGACGCCGCGCCTCCTCACCAGCTTCCTGTTGCTGGGCCTGTGGTTCCTCTACATCCTGTTCTCCAGCCTGGAGGCCTACTGCCACATCGATGGCTTCTAGAGTCGCAGTGTCAGAGAAAGAGAGTGGGGGGAGAGAGAGAGAGAGAGAGAGAGAGAGAGAGAGAGAGAGAGAGAGAGAGAGAGAGAGAGAGAGAGAGAGAGAGAGAGAGAGAGAGAGAGAGAGAGAGAGAGAGAGAGAGAGAGAGGGGAGACATTTCTATAGTGACACACACTGACTGATGAGAGGTGTAACACACTACTAAGCGATCCACTTTACATAGCACGCACATAGCATACATAACACAGCAGTTATTCAGACTTCAAAGTGTCTATTTTCAAACGGAGAGAGCTGTGAGGCTAAGTAGACACACTACACTACACACACACACACACACACACACACACACACACACACACACACACACACACACACACACACACACACACACACACACACACACACACACACACACACACACACACACACACACCGGCTTTGCCGGCTCTTCTATCCTCTAGACTGGGTGGGTGGAAGAGAGGGAAGAAGGTAACGCAGACACAGTGAGGGGTACTGACGAGAGGACACGCACCACACACTAAACAGAAGTTTACAGGTGTTTGAAAGGGGACCATGATGTTGTAGGTCTCTGTTCTATGAAGATATGATAGACCTGTAATGATACACATAACATACAAACCACCTACAAAGCGGGGGTCGTCTTAGGAATACGTTTCTTACCAAACACCAAATACACAAACACACACACACACACACACACTCAGGTGTGTTGCTACACAAGACAAATATTACCACTTACGCACTGACTGGAGAACGGCTGTGATGAAGTATGTTTTAATGGAAGGCATTTTTACAGAAATGAAAACTAGTTTGTTGAAAACTGGAGACTAGCAGAGAGGCAGGTGAAAGACAGAAAGAAAGAAAGAAAGAAAGAAAGAAGAGAGAGAGAGAGAGAGAGAGAGAGAGAGAGAGAGAGAGAGAGAGGAAAGAAAGAAAGAAAGAAAGAAAGAAAGAAAGAAAGAAAGAAAGAAAGAAAGAAAGAAAGAAAGAAAGAAAGAAAGAAAGAAAGAAAGAAAGTAAGAAAGAAAGAAAGAAAGGTTTGGACGAAAGCCATTTTGTTTAAGGAAAGCTTGATACCAGTTACAATTACCATAAAATGGCGGGGTGGTCTCACAGCCGTTCTTAAGGACGACACCTAATCCTACATAGATTGGTTGAATATTTCTTGTTTAATGCTGGACCAAAAACACACTGAGCTTGACAATGATTTCGGGGCTATGAATGAACTGAACCATCAAAACTTTGGTCCTTTAAATTGCAGCGACCTCCGACCCTCGTCTCCTTATTTTCCGTCAATGGGAAAGCAGGAACCAGGGGGTGCTTAAGGGTGACTCATCTCTTTGTCGCTATGACAACAGCAAGGACAGAGGTGGTGAATGAGTAGATTGTTTACATTGACATGTAGGAGGAGAAAGACGAGGCAGAGACATCAACAACGATCACAAAAACAACAACAACAGCAAATGAGGCTCCATCAACTTGTTCTGTCAATTGTTTTCTGTACAGCGGGTCTGTCTATGTTGCAGGATGGGGCATGGTACCTGCTCACTGACAAACAGTTTGAATATGGAATCAGCAATCAATACTCCACTGATGTAAATATGCAAATGTATATTAAATGTAGATGGTATTGTTTCAGAGTATACTATAAATTAAGTGTGTGATGCCACATCCGATACCAAGGATGGGTTTGAGTGTGAATGAAGACAAAACTTTAAATTCAGCGTGATTACATGGGCCAATGAAATGATTTGACAAACGTTTGGTTTAGATCTCAAACTACACGTTTCCAATAACAGGGGAACTAGACAGGAAGCAGGGAAAAGACAGGAAGCAGGGGAGCACAACAACTCAACAGAAGTCCTCTTCTATGTTTCTCCTCAGAGGTTTACATTGCCACTCTTCTTCGGAGGTAATTTCCCTGACCTGTACTTGACTCACCCTTATGGGCACTAGCGTCCAGTCACACACAAAACACCACCCTCCCCCCTTCGATCTATCAGAACATTAGAGACTTATTGGACATTTTTATGGCGGTGTGGGCCTGCTTTCAAGCCATCCCTGGCTGGCTTGGTGACAGGCGGCCATATTGAGAGTGTTAATAAGATTTTATGTCTGTGCTGACTTAATATGTGAATTGCTGAGCTGGCCCATGGTCCATTTGTGCGAGACAGGGATAATACACCCCAACCTCCACTAAGCGGCCAGGGAGGGTTTCAATGAAAGAACCCGGCTTATGTGAGCCTGTGGCCTGGAAGTGGCTGGAAAACATGCACTGCAGGGATGGACAGATGGTTTACTTCTGATAGTTTGTAGGTTGAAAGGTCAGACAGATGTGGAGGAAAGTATGGGAGTGCTTAGTCCAAGTGACATGGAAAAGGTTAAAAGGTCATGTAATATTTCTAAACTAGAGTAGAGAAATATGCTTAACAGAAAAGACAAACCTGTGTGGACGACATGTAAACTAGAGTATAGACATAGAATTTACAGAAAGGACAAACCTGTGTGGACGAGATGTAAACTAGAGTATAGACAGAATTTACAGAAAGGGCAAACCTGTGTGAACGTGATGTAAACGGGAGTGTAGAAATACAATTAACAGAAAAGACCTTTGTGGAAGAGACGTAAACTAGAGTATAGACATAGAATTTACAGAAAAGACAAACTTGTGTATAAGAAATGTAAACTAGAGTATAGACATAGAATTTACAGAAAAGACAAACCGGAGTGAAAGATATGTAACAACAGTGGATACGTAAATGGGGGGATAGGCAGTCCGTTCTACTCTTTTCTCTGGATTAAGACACCCTCACAGGTCGTATGTCCCAGCTGGAAGGTTTGCATACATGTTGTTCAGTGTCTCTCACTGTTTACAATGTTGATTATTTTTTATGAATTCTAAACCTATCAAGCTTTGAGAGAAAATGAATTAATGTGACTTTTATCGTGGTTTGTGATTTGTTGTTGCGTAGCAACCCCATCACCCCCTCCCTTTTTTAAATTTATGACGCAATGTAAGAAGAAAAAGGGTCCACATTATTACTAGCCTTCACTGTGGCATTGTGGGTAGTGATGCATGTCTCTGACCGCCATGTCAACAGCAACCGTTAAGAGAGAACGGTGACAGCATGGTCAGATTGTGACACGTATGCATGGGTGGTAGAACAACTTAAAACAGTGTTTGTTTACTGAAGAAAACCCACTAGAAACATGTTTGACCACTCAGGTCAACCACCACCGACTGTTACTCCATAGAGAATACTCTAGATATTATTTGAATTACTGCATTGAGTCAAGGCATAAACAGCAGTACAACAAGGATAGCCGCTGCAGAACCCTACCCTCTGAATGCCTTCAGAACCTGCTGTCCTGACCTGCACTTTCCTGAGTAGGCCTAATTTTGTTTTAAGTGAATGCTTATATGCAGGGGCGTAATTTAGAGGGGAGGGGGGCACACGGGACATGCCCCCCCCCCCCCCCCACACACACACACACACACTTTCTCATAAGGCAGTATAACTTTACATATAAAGAAACTAGAAAAACTAGCCGTCCCCCCCCCCCAAATTTAAAAAAAAAATCATCCAAATTTTGCCCATGCTTACATGGCTGACCCCAGAAACCAAACTGACTAGTGTGCAATATGGGAGAAACAGAGTCAGTTAAGGTAAACAGAAACATGAATGTGAAAATATTGATCAAACTTGACGTTATAAAGTATGTTTTCTTAATGATAATTTAATAAGAGTTCTTTGTTTTGTTCCTGTGTAATTATTTCTGAGGGAAGGATGACGAACTATCATCCAACTGATCAAATTGTATCAGCAGAGTTAGCTGTCCTTCACCAGGCGGCCCTTTTTCCAACTATTTATGGGGAATCCCTATGTTACTTTGTTACAATGGCATTCAGGTTTATCTTTATGTTGTCATGTTTGTAGATAATAATACATAGTAATAGACCATATTCATACTTATAGTCAAATATTTGCAGGACATTCAAAATCAAAGTTTGTCTCATCAAATTCACCTTGTTGACATAACGTGGCCAATGAGGACAATAAATAGAAATATTAATCCGATTCTTAAAGACACTGTAGAAGCTGTAGGAAGCTAACAAAACCCTTTTCTTGTGGCACAGGTCTATTCAAACTGTCCGCTGCCTAGGATCATCCGTATCCATAGTGATGATAGTTTACTGCGCGCTAAGTTTGTATGTAGTTCGTGCTGCTCTTATCAAAGAAGTGATCTCGACACATATTAAAAAATATATATATTCCATTCTGATCCACTTTGTAAACTTTCTACAAGCAATTTTGTACCTTTTCTCCACCTTTAATCTGAGGGCAGAGGTTTTGTATTATTAACAGCCTTTAGGAAGTTAGCAGCACTATGTAAACGTTGGTGTATTGGTTTTAGTTAGTTTAGATTTTGATACGGAATCCACACCAGAAAAAGTCACTGATTTAGCTGGTTTCCATTATAGTAAGCTTATCAATGCATTGAACAAACACACTCTCTGTTAAATGTAATGATGTTATGTTAATGTCGTTTATGTTTGTTGTTACTGACAAGATTATTCAGATTATTTATTTATTTACAAAGTAAATTATTTATATATTTTTCAATTCATAACCACTTGAAATATAGTATTTTTGTTTCAGTGGTAGCAAGTGCAATATGGCAAACTTAATTTCCTTTTACTCATATATTTAATGAATACTACATTATGTTTTAGTAACTAAAACAAAATAAAACATTCATATTCTCTGTTGAATGGTGTTTTCCACACCGACCAACAATTATGTATCAATTTGTTAAAATGTTACTATAAAGTGAGAGTGGGGATGTTACTACAAGTGAGAGTAGGGATGTTTACACAACTAAGCAGTGCTTGTTGGTTGGTATAAAAATAACAGAGTAATGGATGCAACACTGACAGTTCCATCAACTGGTTGAGCAGTTGCCGGTAGATGTGCATTGAAAGTCATTGCCACTCAAAAGGTGAACGTTGGCATATACAAACTGTTGTTTATTCTACGAATTGGAACACAACGAGCAGCCTACATTCACTTTACACTCTGTAAACTATAAAACATTGTCTAGTCGTTAGTATTGCCTGCAACTGTATCTCGGCCATTTCGACTTTACTAGGTACTAAAGGAAACATTGATACAGTGTCCACAACATTGAGACAAAATTAGATATTTAAAAAAAAAGAAAGCTACTGTGCTGTGACCCCAATCCCTTGCTCCAAACTGTTTTACTACTGTGCTGTGTTTGTTTCCCTCTGTGTGCAGATGCATGATTAAGACCCCAATGGTGCGTGAGCTAAGTTAGCAGCATGTAGTCTCTGTGATAAATGTTTAGCTTTACCTTTCTCATTGTTGGGTCATATCTCACGTCAAACTAGAAGTAATTTTTTACTCCGCGATCGAGAAAATTTAATTTTTTAGGCTTTGTTATATGTCTAATATCGAGAACAGTACCCACATGTTGTTACTTAGCAAGTAATAGAACACAAAGTGTACAGCCAAACAAAAACAATTTACTACACATACCCAGTTACTGTAACACACACAAACACACAATAGTTCTTACACTCGCAACACACAAACAAGGACAAAACATTTGTTTGTATTACATCTCTACCTACTGTTATCTTACAGTATACGGTTTGTAGAAGTTGTGAAAAGAAAGCTTGCTCTTTCCTGCCTGTATGTGTGTACAACTCTTCTGTTCATCTGTTTGTTAGTGTAAAATAATGTATTTATGTTTGTGCGTGTGTGTGTGTGTTCATTGTGACACATCTCTCTGCTACTACTGGGACGAGAGACCCACTGGCCACCCCATTCTGTGCAGGCCTTGATCTTTAAAAGCTTGCTTTCCAAGCAGGGCTTGATGGATGAAAGATGATCTCATGCAGCAAGATGTGAGGTAGACACATTTTTGTCTTATAAATGGAATGTTGCATGGCATTATCCTTCCTGAACAAAAGCTCTAGTTAAACATGTTCTGGAAACTAGATGGATGTGTTGTTTGTGAAGTTTTTATCTGTGGTCTTTTCTTTCTCTGCCTGAACATTTGTATGAACATGATTGACCGAACTAAAGACTAAATATGTGATATACATTTATCCAATACTGTAATAAAATGTGAATTCAAGGTCTTATTTAAGTTTATTTTTTAAAGTAAAATACATTTAAGGAGGGGCCCTGTGATAGACTGGCGACCTGTCCAGGGTGTACCCCACCTCTCGCCCTGTGTCCGCTGGGATAGGCTCCAGCCCCCCCGTGAGCCTGTACAGGATAAGCGGTAAAGCTAATGGATGGATAGATGGACATTTAAGGAGGAAACGATGGCATGAGGTGTAATGTGTAGTAAAAGAAAAAACAAAGTGTGATCACCTGAAGCTGCCCTTTTTAATATAGTTAATTTATTTTCAAGGCTCCCTTTGTCTTTGTCTTAATTTGTGCTTTATAGAAATAATAGTCTCACCACCTTACATTGCACTACATCCTTGCACACAACACAGCACCCAACAAACAATAAACGTAGTTATATGAAACTAGAAGGGTAACCATAAAAGTATGACAGTCTGATTAAATAACGTAACAACCATGAATAGGCCTATGTTTCTCAAGTGAAAAATGTGTCAGAGCTACGCAAGCTCTACTTGCGAGTTGCTCAAGCGGACATTAAACCACAACTATGCGCATGTGCGAAACTGGCGTGCTAGCTAAGCGGTTGCTACGATAGTAAGCTATCTACACACAGACAAAACACGAGAAGGTAACGTCAGAATGTTTTGTTGTAAAATGAGTTGCTAACTCAACAACAAAGATTCAGAAGTTTGAATAGATTTAATTCGGATTTATACTGGTGCAATTGAAATCAGAATATATCAGGACCTAGGTTTAAAAAATCTGCCCGAGTCAACGAGACTGCGGAAAAGGTGAGCGCCATTGTTAGGCTAGCTAGCTACATGTGTTAGCCTTGGGCCTTCACGTCGAGCAACGTTATTTCCTAGAATTTATTAATTGAGAGAAACAAATTCTTGGCCATAAGGTAAGCGTCCCCAAAATCGGATCACATGCCATCGATTGCATGTGTTTTAAATTTGCACATATTGAATTTGGGACCGATTTAACAAGTAGATTTCGTACACTTGGTGGGACAGCGTGCGATGTCTAAATCCGAACGACACACGAATTATTAACAACACTGAATTACTACTATATTGCTAGTTGACCTATCGTCGTCGTTGAACTAATGGCTTCGCAAATCTTGCAAGTCGCTCACTACGGTTAGCTAGCTGATTATTAATAATTTCTGCGTGATCTATATTTTGAATCAATGTTTAGATGTAAAATGTTGTAAACTTTCGCAATTTTTGTTACATTTGTGTCAAGCAACGAAAGCATGTGCACGTTTTTAAACGTTCTCTTGTCTAGCTAAATCTTGGATAAACACATTTCCTCTCCTCAAGGCAAGGCCTCTAAGTTTTTTGGTACAGTGGCTATACATGTTGTTGATTCGTGTAACACAGCAGATACATCTGCAAATGTGTGCTGTGTTTTATAATCCCCTCTGCTTTTCTTCCTCCAAAAGGTGAAGAAGACATGTCATACCACTCGTCCTCTCGTGGTTCCTCACGTAACACAGACTGCAAAGTGTACGTGGGTGACCTGGGAAATGGAGCCGCCAAGGGTGAACTGGAGCGCGCGTTCAGTTACTATGGGCCACTACGCAGTGTCTGGGTAGCACGGAACCCACCTGGGTTTGCCTTCGTCGAGTATGAAGACCCGAGGGATGCAGAAGATGCTGTGAAAGGAATGGATGGAAAGTGAGTAAATGTAATCTCCCTGAATTACCACAAGCAGTTGTGAACTGAAATCTTACACACCCACTCACTTCTCATTCCCCCTTCTCACACATCCCCACTCCCCCGACATCTCCCAGAGTGCTGTGCGGCTCTCGTATCCGGGTGGAACTGTCAACGGGCATGTCGAGGAAGGGTCGTCATGGCCGCCCTAGCAGAAGGAACTTCGACCCCCAGGACCGCTGTTACCAGTGTGGCGACCGGGGTCACTACGCCTACGACTGCTATCGCTTCAACAAGAGGGGAGGAGGGGGAGGAGGAGGCCGACGCAGCAGGTGATTAAAACCTTTAAATGTGGTTGGATAGTCTTGGAACAAACTGCAAAAAAAAAACAATGCTAGGTTGTTTTCCACAAGCGCAGTGTTTAGATCGGCAAATTGGTGCCGCTGCCAAATGTTAGTAGCTATTTGCATTGGCAGATATTTATTCTTATCTATGGATCTATGGTGGGGAGTCCAGGAAAGAAGTGGTTGGTAAAAATAACTATCAGGTGTATACCTTTTCTTGTAGAGGCCATAACATGGAAACTGCAACCCTTTGCTCATTAAATGGGTTCAGATTATCAGGTTTTGAATTTAGAGGTGCCGTTACCGGTCTGAATGACATTCAAGTCCTACTCAAACCTAGTCTGCAAACATGTCTCCAGTCAATTCGAAGCCTTTTATGTTATCAAATAATGCTTGGTTGTCTCGTAAGTGGCCCTGAATAACCTACGCCAGGTAAAACCCCACACAGACAGCCCATATAGGGAAGCCATGGAGATAAAAATCTAAACCGTCACAAAACACACACTTCATGTTGTAGTCTTATGTAAAACCGATATATCAACTTGATTTGCGTTAAGGCTCATTTTAATGTGAAAGCAATTTATGAGAACACCCTTAAGCCTTTCCGAATGGTCAGATTCTTATCCTGGGACTTGACATGGCAGTAAATACTCTCAAGACATTTCTGTCTGTGGTTAGATGCCGCATCAAAGCCTGTTTCTATAGCCTGTATTTAAACCACCTCGTTATTACACCTTAAACTCAACGGTTAACCTGAGTGTTAAGTTTCCTTTATTCCTCCATTACTAAGCCTCTCTGAAGTGATGTTGGAATTAGGTCCTACATGTGATTTGAAAAAGTTAATCTTTCTCTGTTAAAGACATGAGTGATGCCTTTGTGAACACCAAATATTACTGTAGGAACCTTATATAAACTGTTGTTTCCTGGTTGTATTTCAAATGCTGTTCTGGCTTCTGATTGGCTACTCGTTCCCTTGTCTGGCCCCAGGTCCCGCTCTCGCTCCCGTTCCCGCTCCAGGTCCAGGTCTCGCGGACGCCGCTACCGCTCCCGTAGCCGCAGCAACGGCCGGTAGGTTAACAGCCACTTCAACAGTCTGTGGTCAAAAACAAATTATTCAAAAGATGCACAGTAGAATCGTCTGTTGTCTTTTGCACTAGATGCACAACTCAAATAATGGAATTGATTATTTAGAATAATGAATTAAGAAAAGCACAATTGTTAGTGTGACCCAGCCTACCATGGGAAGTATGTTGTTATTTTTTTTTTATCTGTTTGTGTTCAGTATTGCTGTACTAATGTCACTCTGTCTCTCCCATCACAGCCGCCATCGCTCCCCCTCGTACACCAAGCGCAGGAGCAGGTAAAGACTTGCCAGGGTTACTATTAATTAACTGACAAACAAATTAATCAAGTACAAACCTGTAGGGCAGAACATCAACAACAGTAAGGTGACACATCTGAGGAGTGTGTGCTATTAAACCGCTCTGCTAGGTTTCACAACCACATTCTCGTGACACTAAAACCCAGTGGGTTATGCTTGATTGATTTTGATTAAAAAAACTCTGGAATATAATTGTTTGCCAGTGGAGAACACAGCAAGTTATGAATAGCATTTGACAGTACGTCACATAACCATCCTTTTTTAATTTCTTCTCTCTCTTTCTACAGGTCCGCTTCCCCTGCTCGCTCCAAGTCGAGAACTCCTGTCAGAAGGTGAGCTGTACTATTTGTTGTAACCAAATTATTGTAATAAAAAAAGTACATTACAGTACAGTTCATTTTAGAGTTGTATTACTGGGAAATATGTACACACTGGCCAAATATGGACCATGCTAAATTTATTTTCGACTATTTAATGTAATCTCATCTCCTCTACTAAGTCTCTTGCTGTCAGTGGTGATTTAGGGTCCAGCCCTTAGACACATCAAGAGGGCCCCCCCCCCCCCCGACAACCAGGCTTCCTCTTTCTGACTCACTGTCTTTCTCTCCTCCTCCTCCTCCAGTCGTTCCAGGTCTCGATCCAAGTCTGTCTCGCGGGGCCGGGGCCGCTCGCTGTCCCGCTCCCGCTCTCGCTCCCGCTCTGGGGGCCACAAAAGGATCAGGTAACCTCTCGGCCCTCCTGCTTCACACAGACACACACACACACACACACACACACGACCGTTACACGGCTGTTTTTCTGCAGTTTGCTGTATCAATCACTAAATGACTTTTATCTCCATTAGCTTGTCTTACGCGACTTGTAAGCATTTGATATGGAGTAGCCTGGGATAGATGAGAATTGTTTTTGTTCATGTGTCACTTCTCAAAGCAGTGTTAGCCTTTAAGCTTCTACCTTTATGTCTGTTAGAACCACAATGTCAGTTCAGTTCCTGTTTCCATAGACCTAGGTGAGGGGAGGTACACAGGCAGTGTTAGCCAGCACTAAGTGTGCTTGCCTAGGTAAGTGGCTTGGTAGAGGCCCCCCCCTCAACTTCAACGTGGGCCCTGCCTTCCTGTCTACCTGCCTGCTTGCCTACCTTTCTTCCTGCCTTCACCTGAGCGACTGCCAGAGAGAGAAGCACGCTGGGGCGATGAGTCGCTCCTCCCTATACTCTGGTTACTACTGCCTCTCGAGACAACTGGAGGAGACCATGGGGACGGGGTCAGGAATGGAGGGCGGGAGAGAGAGAGATAGAGATAGTTAGCAGCAGTGGTAGGGAGGTTTGTTTCTTTTAACATGTCCCCTGTTCCTTACCTCTTCCTGGGCACTTCAATCTCTAGTCCCAGGTGTTAGTGGGAGCTAGTCTACTGGCAGTGTCTTTTGACATGCGCTACATGTTCAGTCTGTGAGCAGGTAACGGTCATGGGCACATGGGAAAAAACAGTGTTGAGGTTGAGGAAAAGACCCCCTTAGCACAGCGCCGACTAGCCTCACAAATACTCCTTTTTGCTTCTCTCTACAAAATGAAAGACATCTTCTTTTCCCTTGGAGTTCAGCTGTTACAGAAATGTTAAGACTTTTTTTTTTTATATATAATATTGTTAGTGAATAAATCTGAGTTTGTAAGGCTAGGCTGAGAGACTAGCATTTATTTTAATTTTTTTTAGGTAGGGTTGTTGAGGAAGAGGGGTCCGTCCATTCAATATTGTTAGCCCATGAGAGAATTCCGTCAGATGAAAGTGAAGACGATAGCCCTTAGTCGTGACTCTTAATAGAGGGTACTATGGCTCTTAGCATGACTCCCACAGTGGCAGGCCTGTTTTGTTTATTTTTCATATTTTCTTTAAAGCGTGTGGGAGCCGAGCGCTGCACAGGCACCGCTGATCCCACGCCAGGGGTCTGCCAGCTGGCCGTGTGCACGTCCTGCGGGAGGGTGACGTAAAGATCTGAACTGAGATCAGCCTTCGCCGCCTTAGAGAGGTCGACCCTACCGACCTACCTACCGACCGACGCACGCTCACCACGAGATCCCACCGCGCGCACATACAGTTGTTCCAACACTCCTAGAGTCACCCAGACAGCACGTCAGACCTGCCAGATGGGTCTGCAGAATTCAGAGTTCGACCTAAAAGCCCCCTACCTACCTACCTACCTACCAGACCCCCGTACCTTCCTACCAGAGCTCTGCGGCCTCTGTCTTAGCTTCTGAGAGTGAGAGAATGAGAGAGAGAGAGCGAGTCTTCAAGAGGCTCCCTGCGCTGTGTGTCTCCGAGTCTTAGTCATCCGTCAGTGTCTGCTCTGTACTCAGTTGTATCTGCCACTGTCTCCAAGGTAACCGAAACAGAACTCTCGACAGAGGTAAACAAACAAACAAATTTTTCACGGTTCCAAAAAAAAAAAAAACACACCTCTAGTCTGGTATAGGCTTGATTATACTCCCTGATATTACTGTACCGATATCATGCGAAAATACTGTGCGTGCGTGCGTGTGTGTGTGTCAACAAGTGAGCCTGCGTGTGCAAGAGAGAGCGCAAGTTTTTGAGTTTTTTTTTACTATTCCCATTATATTCTGAATGATAATTGAATCTAGCCGGCCCAAAAGACTCTGGAGGCTTTAGAGTTAATATTCCCTTTAATCTTCTGGTTCATCACGTTAATCCTTACAAACGAGTGCTGGCGCTGCCTCCCTCTTCTCCCTTGGCTTGTAAGTGCCAGTTTAATCACAAAAGGTTGTTCTGTAATGCGCTGAAAATAAACCATGGTAACTTGGAAAGGCCAGTGGGGCTACAGTGAATGATCTGTCCCATGCTTTTCCCCCCACCCCAAATTAATTTAAAGAGTAAGTGTTTGGCTTTGAGGGAGGGGTGGGGGGTTCTTTGTTGTGTCCCCCGCCCTGGCCTTGCAACCTTTGTCTTACTGTGTTTGAAACAAAGAAGTAAAAGAGGTTAAAGTTTTTAAGATGGGCACATCAGTCAAAACAAGCTGCTTTTTTAAATTTTGTTTTTATTCTGGCTCAAAAATATCAATAGTTTTTACTGTAAGAGCGTAGCGTATATAATGCACCTGTTTTCACTGGGCCACTGAGCACAGTCTGCTTTTTGAACTGGTAGCCACCCAACCGTAGTGGTTTTTTGTTTGTTTTTTGTTTACTACTATAGATTGATAGCATTTAACTTATTTTAGAAACAACAAAAAGTCCCTCGGGGGTCCAAGAAAATGAGTGGTTGTGGTTTGTGAAAGAGTGTGCAAAGCAAGGTGGGAGTTGGGGTTTGATTTCTGGGTGGTCGAGTTGATTTTATATTGTTGAGGATTGTAGTTCCTCCTGCTTTGTGTCGGCTAATTCCGTGTCTTTGTCTGTTTCAGTCGTTCAGGTCTGCAGGCC